>JAVCKT010027858.1:0-23062 GCA_032273925.1 Rhynchotus rufescens | reverse complement strand
TTTGTTTTTTTTTTTTGTCATCTCACAGATAAGATATCCGGAGCAATGTTTTGGTTTCTCCGTGCCCGGCGCGTGGTGACGGGCGTTATCTCCGTGGCGCGGCGTTCGCCGCAGCCCGGCGCGCTCCTGCATTCCGCGCGCGTGCTGATAGCGAGCGCGGCTGCGCCGCTTCGCCTTGGACGTGCTCAGGAAATTAGGAACGCTGAGATGAAACAAATAGATCCATTAAAACGGCTCGGAGGAATTCTGGTAGAGAGATAATTGTCATGTCAAGCAGGCAGCCAGTGCCAGCAAACCGCTGGCTGCGATTTCACCACTATAAAAATTCAGAAGGGAGGGAGGGGGGAAAAAACAAGATTAATAAATAGTCTCGATGGGGAGATAGAGATAAAGAAAAGGCGAGAGCTTTAGAAGCTAAGTAAAATGAGTCCTGAAGTTCCGTAATCTTCCTGTGTTTCAATGCACATGTGTTGTCAGGTATTGGAAAAAGCACGGCCCAGCCTTTGGGATTCAGCTGTGATTCGTGTTGTGGGCGCCTGTCATTCCTCTCCCTCCTTCCTCCTCACGGGGCTGGATATCAGGGCTCTGCTGCCCCAGTGAGGGTCGTCACAGCCCCACCGTGCACGCAGTGCTGTGGGTGCTCAGGGTGGAGGTGTTTTGTCTTGCTGTGAGATGCCTCTCCCTCGCGAGGGAGATGCAGGTGTGGAGCTGCACGGTGCAGTCCCAGTGTTGCTCTGGGCCAGATCTAACTGTTGCCTGTTACAAACTGCTCAGTAGAAGCTCTTGTAGTCTTCCAAGAATACCAAGAAGGCAAAATTGAATCTTTTCAAACAGCAAATAGTAATTCTGCTAGTGGGGTCAAGCTATCTGTTGCCCTCCCTGATGTGTTTCTCTTCATCCTTTCGTTCGTTAACCCAGATCCAGGAGACAGGAGGGGAGCAAAAGCAGAATATCCACTAACTGAGGGTAAATAAAAGTGTTGTTTAGGAAAAAGACGTGGAGGATGTTGGAGGAAGTGGATGTCTATGGGGATAAATTAATCTAGCAAGAGAGAGTATTTCAAGTGTGTCATTGTCAAGAGCGACCACTTGAGCAGACCCACATGAGCTGGCCATGAAGGGACTTTCCACTTCCCTGGCACTTGAGAAAAACATTTCCATGGTAAATTCCTGCCTCGCAGCTTCTGAGAGCTGGAATCTTCCCGATTAGTTTCCGGAAGCTCAGCTTCTTTATACTTTTTCCAATGCTTTTATGGAGTTATATGCATTGAGGAGGTGCTGCCCAGGGCCTGAGAGTCCCACCAAAGGGAAAACTCGCACTTCATTTAATATTAGGTATGGTCACCGCATCTTTAATGTTACTACCAAGCTGGCAGAAAGGTTGTGGCCACGGCACTTGCACTCCTGTTATCTTCTGCTGCTGCTCCGTCTAAAGTTCAGGCTCCTGAACTATCTGTAAATTCGTCATTTAATCTCAGATGCAGAGAACTCAGTCAACTCCTGGCCTCTGGAATCATGGAAAATAAAGGCTATTGAACAGAAATTGATCCTAATCAATGAAGCTGTGCTCAGTGACCTAAAATGCAGTGGCCCAAGCCATCTCAGCAAAGAGTCATGGAGTTGACTCATCTTGAACTGTGCACCAGAGGGCTGTAAACTGGCCAGAAGGGAGAAGAGTTTCGGAGCTGGCAGAGTTGCAACGATGGGAGCCCAGTTCTCCATGGATACTATTGAAATTGTCAAGTGATAGAGGGACAGAGGGTTCAGTCTGAGTTATGATTTGGAAGGAGAACTACCCTTAAACTGGGTTAAGCTTTTAGATGAGCCTCTACAAGGAAGGTTTGTGGGTTGTGTCTTTCATGGATGTGCACGGATGACCGGACATTGCGTATCAAATCTGTCTTATGGTGTTTTCTAATGCTGATAAAGAATAATAGCATAAATGCAGGTCAAGTAATGGGGAGAAGAACAAGGGAGGAAAGATCTTGGTGATGTGAAGGAATAGATGATGAGTTAGTGATACAGAAATAAAGTCAAAAAGAGGTTGTCTTATCTAAGAGTATGCAGTGCTACTTTGCTGAAGTACAAGTGTGACCGTGCTAATGACAGGAAGGCAGTTGCTGGCAGGCACTGAACTTTGCAGCTCTTTCTGTATGTGATCCAGGAGATCTCTTTGCAAGAGAGCCTTTTTGGGAATATCAAGAACAATGGGGTAGAGGGAAACAACTGATAAAGCCAGACAAAATTGTGATTTTTTTTTATGAGGGCCTCCTAACTCCTATCTAGACTTCTGACACATTCCAGATGCTGTTGTATCTTTAGAATAATGATTTATTGGCCTTTTTACCTCTTGATAAGAGAACAACTTCATTAACTTGGTGGTGTTTTTTTTCTTTTCTCCTTACAGGCACAACTCGCCCTCCAAGAGAAGGAGAAGTGCCTGGTGTGGACTATAACTTCCTGACTGTGCAGGAGTTTCTGGAGTTGGAGCGAAGTGGGACCCTTCTGGAAGTAGGAACGTATGAAGGTATGGGCTTCTTTCTCCTGCTTCCCTCATCTTCCCTTGGTGTCCATTTTCCATCATCTAGCTGGGACTTGTCTTACTTGGATCATTTAATAATTATTATTTTTTAACATAGCTTTACAAACAGTAAAGTTTGTACTACAACAGTAGTGTTGATACAACTAGGGAGCACTGGAATATTGCTGTGGAGAAAGTGGGGAAAAGATGGCTTTGCCTCCCAAGAAAATACATTGTGTAACTAAATCTTCAGTCTATAGCTCATTATAATTAAAAACTCCTTAGGGGTGTGCTTTTTCTTTACCCCTTTAGAAAATTTCAGTGTATCTTTCTGAGAAATCAGTTAAAAAAACTGCATTACATTTCTGGAAGTCCTTCTGGTCCACTTTAGCTCACGCATCTCATATTTCCATTTACAAGAAGTGAAATGGGTCTTGTCTTAATTATGAGGTATTGAAAAAGCCTAATTCTTGCCGCTTTTCATAAGAAACATGAAATATATTTTAAAAATCCAGGCTACACCCAAATAATTGACAGTCTTTGAAAAGTCATCAAGAATGAATAAAAAAAAGATTGTGACATGTGGTTTTGGTTTTAAGCAGTAAGAAAAAGTTCTGAAGCTCTGTTTGCTTAGCCTGCTTCTCAAAGCTTCCCTTGTAAGGTCACTTTTAAACCTTGCACCTATTCCCAATGCCAGATAATTACCATGTCAAAGCTGGTTTGCATGAAGATGCCGAATGCATAGTTTGATTTCACACTTCTACCTCTTTGCATTGATTAGCTCCATCAACACCATTGCTCCTGTTCCAGTATCGTGTCTCCAACACACCTGGAACATGCTCAGGATTACTTTTCAAGAGACGCGGTGCCCATCTGGGCAGTTGTAACGTGGTCATTTCGTTGCTTACGGGATTATACCTAATGCCAGTTAAACAATTCAGACTTTGTGGGTTGCTCTTTGTAGTTTCTGAAGATGATGTTGGTTTCTCATGACTCTAATGAACATTTCATTTCTGAGGGTGATAGAAGCGTCTGAACTTTGAGGGACTCATTTCTCAAAAGTGCTGAGAAGCTGCTTTCCCTATTGACATCAGTGAATTTGGTCCACAATGGTTCTGGAGAGCTGCTCCACAAAAGGAAAAGTCAATAAGAATAAAGGAAATAATGATGATGCATGTGTGCACATATGCATCAAGACATATTACTATTTGATTGTAATGTGAAATAAATAATGTTCATTTTTCACCTACAGCTTCAAGAAATGATTTTGCTGCCTTCTGAGATTTCTTTAATGACTTCTTACTACTTTTGGAAATCTTATTTTTCAGTGTATTGATCAAGACAATGTTGGTCTTGATTATCTCTTGAAATAGTATAATTCAAAGCTGCAATAATCAACGGTTTGGTGGGGGGAATCCCTTGAAAAAACAGAGACCACCGCATTAGACTTCTATGTGCGAGTCTTCGTTATTGCTTAGCTTTATTATCTGAGATGGCTTTAGTTTTGATTTGTTTATGTTTTGCTGGCTATTTTGTTAATGAACCATCATGATGAAGCTGATTATACTTTTGCTGCTGCCGGTGATACCTCATTCTAAACTGGGGGTATGAAACGAAGCAAAAGAAAATATTCTTCTACTTTTCTCAGGAGAATAATAAATTAATACTTTTAATGCATGGCTTCTATTATTAATAATGCTGCTTATTGTACTGAGTAGGAGTCAAGCAGTTGCAAAGATGAGTTTGCCTTCGATTGCAATGTAATTAGGCAATTTAGAGGTGAAGGAAAGGGAATGCTGTAAAATAGAGAGTGGGGATGTTAAGGGGGAAAGCCCTGCCACCTTGCGCTAACCCCATGACGTTGTGGGGTTGAATGAGGTTGCCAGATCCCATGAGGGTTGACCGGAGCTTACAGACCTTATGATGGTCCCAGTAAGGCAGAAACATTTCACATCTGGGGGAAGGATGGGGGAAGGACAATCTGCTTCAAAGGCAACCAAAAACACAGAGTTTGGATAGTGAGATTATGAAGCTTAGAAGGAGACAAGCCACTCCAAGATTGTCTTTCACTGATGGTTTTAAGAACAAGTTAGACAAAGAGTGGTCCAGATACAAGGATTTTGGTGGGGAAGGAGGATCTCTCGAGCAATTCTCTGTATTCCTGATATTTGTGTTTTTCCAAGCTGCAGGGAGTGAGCTGTGTGTGGCTAGGAGCCAAAAGTTCACATGGCTCAAGGAGTTTGATGGCTCTGACTCAGGGCTGTTTCATGGCTTTGCTCCTGGTCCTTCATTTCTAAACGTCTGTGAGTGGGAGGAGGTGAATATTTGCTTTGGGATTCTGTGCCACATTTCAACAGCTTGTAAGAAACTGAGCAAAGCGCCTGCAATAGTTTTGACTTCAGCAGATGGCATTTGCTTGCCTTTTGAAGGCATAAAGCCACCCAGGTGCTAGCCCTATCATTGGGAAAAACCTGGTGGGAAAAGATGCAACACTGAGCATTTGTTTAATAAAACTTACCGAGAACTTCAGGGGAGAGGGATTAGGCATCAGGGAGCCTGCAGGACTTTGATGCTGATATAGATACGATTGATTTGGGAAGAAGAAAGAGCAACCAGCAGAGAACAGTTGGAAACCACAAAGCAGTGGGAGAGTAGATCAGGTTTTGAAAGAAAAAAAAAAAGCTGTTTTGAAAGGGTGGCAATTGCAAAGACAGAAACTGCAAGCTGCAATCGTTTTGTTGTTGTTGCAGCCACTTTGTTGTTGTTGATACTTTAAGACGCTACTTTTCAACCATGAAAGCTAGATTTTTCCCTTTTTTTTTTCTCTAATGAAAGCTAAACTTTCATATGGTCACACGATTCCAGGAGCTGACACTTGAATACTGAAAGACTTGCTTAAAGCTGTGATGCTGCTTCAGAATTGGTGCTTTTTGCATCTCCCGCGTGCTGGCAGAGCCAGATGGGACACACTCAAACTGACTGCTCATTCCCACTGACCGTACTCCTTAGGAAGGAAAAATCTTTTTAAACTGAGCATTTTTGGGGTCTTCTGATAGATAGTGAACCACAAAAACTGTAATTGCAGTCATTTATTGGCTAATCCTTCAGGGCATCAAATACTGATGGATGCATGGAAGTAATTGTGTAGGTTACTAATTATTCAGCAATTACTTTTGCATTTGAATGGGGGGCTCTGGCAAGGCCCCCAGGGGAGTGCTGTTTTGAGCAGAGCCACAGCTTCTAGGTTATATTCCCATTTCTGAATGGTTATATTCCCATTTCTGAATGGCCTTGGGCGAGTCAGGTAACTGCCTTATATTTCAGGCTCCTGGCCTGGAGAATATTAAAACAACTGTTACTTCTCTTCATTAATATTTCAGCAGATATCCTGTGCCTGCAGATGTCTGCCACTGCAGATATGACAGGGCTGGTGAAGACTATGGTATTTCAGGTTCCCAGATAAGATGAGCACCGCAAAGAAATGCGGATTTGGGGCAAATTTTGCATGGGGATGGCTCCATGCCACTGGGTCTGGCCAGGCAGTGCTAATGAATGCCTGCACAGCACTTAATGATCCTCAGAAGAAAAAGTGCTGCACTTTATAACATGTGAAGGGTTATTACATTTTAGAGTATTATTGTCAAGGCATCATCTTTCATTCTCCGGACAAGTGTTATGTGATTGCCAAGAGAGGTAATAAGTAATCTGCATTAGTCTCATGACTAAGATGTAATGGGGTGACTTGCTAACATTTTTAAAATGTATAAAACTGGCTACTGTAGACAGGGTCTCTGATTGTGGTGCTTAATGAGTGCAATAAATTACCTTAACAGGGCAGTTAGGATTTCAGCTGAAGTAGAGAGGTGTATTCGGCAGCATGCTTCAAATCAAGATGTCTTTAGCCTAATTTATCTGGTGTGCTAGTTCCACGTGGGTTTCTCTATCAACTCTGCTTCCCCACCTTTTGTTAAAAAAAATTATCTTTTTATTGCTACTTTTCTAGGTTCTTTGTTGGTTTCAAAACAAATCCTGTGTGTGTGGCAGGATGACCGGGAGAGCAGGGGTGGCAGGTGCTGTGGGTGCCCATCAGACATGTTCCGCTTAATAAGATAAGATCTGCTTATTAACGTCTCCATGCTGCAGATTGGCTCAATAAATCAAAACGGTTCCTTGAGTGCCATTGCAATGGATCATGTCAAATACCCACTTATTAACATTGGGCCCTATGGAAAGATCCCTCTTCTGCTGTTGATGGTTTGTTGATGCTTTGGTTGTCTGTCTTTTCTTTAGTTACTGATGAGAAAGAAAGAACACACGTTTTTACATATGTGCCCGATTATCAGTGTTAAACGGGAACGTTGTTATATTGTTTTATATTACCTGGCAGCAATGCTTCACTCTGTGAAGAGCAGGAGCGGTCGCTGAGCAACTCTTTTTTTCTTTAAAAAGCAAATGTGCAAATACCTGAAAGCTTTTTCGATTGGTACTGAGCTTTTATGAACCCCTAATTTGAATTTCTGGTTGGCCTCTCTGTGTGCACGTTCAGTAAGCAGCTTTCTGAGGTGAGGTCTGCCTGCAGCTCTGTGTTAGCAGTCCTGCTCTCCATGGCTTCTTGGGGCGCCTTTCCCCCTTTCTTGGGGAAACGCAGACCTTGGGGGTGGAGGTTGCTCCCAAACATGTTCGACAAAGCACTAGAAGTTGCGAGTTGGCTGGTCATTGCTTGAGTTAGAGCACGGGTCATTTTGAGCCCTTGTTTCTTCTCTAACCACAGGCTAGGGTGCTTTAGGTAAAGCTTATTTCATGTTAGATAATTAGGGTTCTTTTTTGGGAATTAGATGTGTTTGCACCTACCTGTACTCGTATGTTAACCAAAGCCACGTGGCAAGATCAGTTGGTATCTCAGTGCAGGATAAATTAGGATAAATCAGACTGATCTTAACTTGCAGGTGACTTGATTTTGTGCCCTGCTGCCATTGCCTATAAGGGCACTGGCTGTGATATGTTTGCACGCTGGATTGCAGACCTCAATGGAGAAATGTGCATTTTGCACTGTTCTGGCTAGTTTTAACCACCACCACCACAAATCCTGACTGCTCTGCCATTGAGCCCAGACTCTGTCACCGCAGACTGAGCAGGTCCCGGCTGTCTGTGGTGGGGTTGGTTCGCGTGGATGGGAGGCTCGTTTCTCCCAGCTCCTGTCATCTGCCTGCGTCTTGCTTCCCAATCCAGCTGCTGCAGCCTCCCTGTTGCCTGGATACTCCCAACTTCCTGCAGGCAGTCGCTAATCAGCGTGCAGCTGAGGTGCATCCCGCAGCCTGATCCATCAGCTGCATGCGGAAACCTGGAGCAGACCAGGATGCGGGCAGGGAAGGCGCTCAGCTCCCGGGAACCGGCTCTTCCACCGCTGTTCGGATGGGAGCTGGACATGGGTGAGCACAGAGGGCTCCAATGCCGGAATTAGGGTCCATCATCCTCCTGGTCCCGGGATCAAGCAGTCAAAAGGGGGATGTGAATGTGCTGCGCTTCAAGGGAGCCTTGTTTTTAATGGGGATGTTTCCAACGTCATTCTGAAAAGCCACGAGATGGATTTTCCATCCCTCCTGGGCTTGTAAAACTGGAGTTTGTGCTCAGAGTGGCAGGACAGGCGGGAGCTGCCGTGAGTCGCTCTCCTGCTTGAACCAGCAGAGAAAGAACCGTTGAGGTGACGGGAACTCGTCCTGTGGCTGTGATTAGCTGTTCCTGTGTTTTAATTACTGTGCGTGATACTAAAACACACAAGCTCCCGATACTCTCAGATAAGGAGATGAAAAGGAGTCAGCTCCAAATAGCCTTTCTGTTCTTTTTTTTTTTTTTCTCCTTTTTTTTTTCCCATTGTTATTGCTTTTTTATGGACTCCCCTGAGTGATGCTTTACAGTGCATGGATCAAGCCCTAGTCTTTGCTGCCCAAGCTGCCATCAGAATTTGGTGTGATTAAATAAGCCTAAGTACCAAGGGACCAAATAAAAGAGGGTTAGTGGAGGGTGGTGACAAGGAATTTGGGTGTTGGATGTGCATCTCTTGTTATTGGGCATTAATTCAGTTAATGTAGGTAGCACCCAAATGTGGAGAACGCAATTCCTGCAGGAATCAGGCATGGAGACATGCGCAGCTTCTCACATGTTGGAATGATTCAGAATTGGGATTTTCCCATAAAATTTGAGGTTTTCCCATTGTCTTGTTCAAAATATCTCCTCCTGTCCGGGGGATGAGTTACAGTTTCCAGAGCTTCCCCCTGAGCAGTCCTGGGCGCTCAGCGCCCCGAGGAGGCTGCTGTAGCTGTGATGAGTTTGTGTGTCGCGTTAGGACTCTGGGGTGGCAGATGGTTGTGTATGGACGTGTAACGTGCTGTTAATAATTAGAGCTGATCAGATATTCAGTGCAAATCGCGCTGACTCTGAGGTTGGCCCCTTTTCAAGGCTTGCAAGTGGTTCACAAAACACAATTAAAGTGTATTTTTAAATATAGGGGTTTTTTTTCCATAAGTATTGACAGATTAAGCAAATAACATAAGACTGAGTGCTTTTGAACTATTACTTGGCTGTTCCTCTCAGTTGTTAGCGGAGCACATTTGGATTTCTGAGTCATAGTGTAAATATTTCCTCTTTCCAAGTTGAAGGATTAGTTGCAATGACAATTTTAAGTGCCAGCCCCTCTTACTGGGGTCTGTCCCCAGGCCCATGTGATGGGCCTTCAAAACGAATTGGGTAGCAAAGAGAACTAGACCATGCACTTTTGGGAAAAATAAGTTATTTTTCATTGGGGTTGAGCTTGATTTTGCATTTCTTCATCATGAGCTGGGTTGCTTGCTTTAGAGAGGCCTTTTTATTTAGATGTTTTTTATTTAGGTGTTAAGACTTCTAAGTTTAGCCATTTACAACATACCTGCAATATATTTTGCACGAAATATTGGTGTTGAGAGCTGCAAACAGAAAACTGAACTCAGGCATGTCACGCAGACATAGACAGGTGTGTTTAGTATTAATATCCTCATAAAACAGTTGTGGGTTCTTTTTTTTTAAAGGAAAAAAGAAAAACAATGTAGTAACCTTCTTCTGGAGAAATGGAAAAGAAGTTAGGGAATCAGGACAGATTGATTTTTATCCTCTTACCTTTGTATTTTTGCCCTTACACACTCTCCTCCGTTTCTTTCCCATTTGATATAAAATACATTTGCAGTATGTAGAGCATAAGAATCATTCCTGTAGCAGAGGCTGCAACCTGCTTTAGGAGCCTCCATCCCCATTAGAAGCTCTTTCCAGAAGAAGTAATTTCCTTCCCGCTATAAATTATGCATCAATGTACATTTAAGATTCTGAAATGACGAGCAGCAGATGAAAGCGTTGCAGGATGTTGCTGCTCCCATGGAGCTGGATTCACGGTGTTGTGTACAGGCTCAAACACACCTTGTTTAGACAAACCTGCACGTGTTGCTGTCCTCTTACGCAGGTGTGAATGCTCAGAGAGAGAAATTCCTCTGGCTTCTCCATCTCCAGTGGGAGGAAAAGTGGCTTTTCCCACCTCTTGGAGGGCTGTGGTGGGGTGGAGGATGGCAATGCATATCCAAACTGCTCCCATTTTAAATACCTGAGAGTATAGGGAGAATGTTGAAGTCCACCTTTGGTCTCCAGAGTTGGACTTTGGAGCAAGCAAAGCAAACAAAAATACACAGTAACTCTTGAAACAGGGTGTTTTGGGTTCTTGTTGATTTTAATGAATTAGGTTGTAAAACTCTGGAATATTATATACCAGCATGTAAGACGTGTGGGTCACTAAAGGGAGAAGCACCTTGCAGCAGCCCTGGACTCCACCTCATTTGAAGAGAGTGAGTGCCACATGGTTCCTTTCCTTTTCTTTCTCTTGACAAAGTTTTCCTTCAGAGCGAGATTAGTTTTTGCTTTTTCCAAATGCAGCATCCACCCGAAAGGAAGCTGGGTATTAAAGCAGGCCATCGAGCTTTCATCACTTCTCTGGGTGATAGCAGTCATGAATTTTTTATTTTCTGCAGGGCTCACTCCAGATCTGCCAGAGCATTGTGTGGGTGCACGCACGTAAAGAGGCTACTAATTGAAATTCAGATGTGCGGAGATGAAGTTTTGCTATTCACCGCGGCTGCCTTTTGTTTTAGCCCTTGTACGCTCCGTGCACCTAAACAATGTGAGCCTGGCTTCTCCTTTTACATGCGACAAGAATAGCTCCAAAGGCACAAAATAGTTCTGTGCCCGCTCTCGAGATGAAATATGCCTTGGAAAAAAAAAAAAATGGGAAGGACACGTGTTAGTTTATGTGTTTTTGTGCGGGAAGAGGCAGCGACTTTGACAGGATTGGGAAGAAAATGAAATGGGGAATCTTGCTACTAGAAACCACTTGCTTTTAAACATGCAAATGTGCTTCTATTGCCTAGGGAACTATTATGGGACGCCCAAGCCTCCGAGCCAGCCCGTCAGTGGGAAAGTGACTTCCACCGATGCGCAGCAAAACCTGCCGCCCGGCTCCAAGCAGTCGACTCCAAAGCGGACCAAGTCTTACAATGATATGCAAAATGCTGGCATAGTGCATACGGAGAATGAGGAAGAGGATGATGCACCTGAAATGAGCAGTAGCTTCACAGGTAAACCCAAACTGTTGCAGCACCCCAACTACACCACTTGGGAATGGTTCTGAAGTGAGGCTGTTTGGATTTTTTTTTGATAGGTTTCCTTTGAAGCTATAAATCTTGCAAAAGAATTGGCCCTCAGCACCTGGATTGCTGGTGCTGCTGGACAATTCTGTGAAGTTGCATCTTCAAGGAGGGCCATCTGGGATTGGGCTGGAAGAGAAAAATCTGAAAAAACATCCATTAGTTGCCTCCTTATTTTTCTAGGTAGCTGATGTTTAGTGATGGGCAGAATTTGAGAAGGAAGGTGTGCAAATGAAATCCATGTTTTATTCATATTTTTCCTTTTTTGGGAAACGTGTTTCTTTAGAGCATTATATTTTGAAGTCCTCCAGCACTGGAAACTGTTAGGCTTCTGAGTAGGCATCTTTACTGTGAAGAATAATTGAGACTTTTAAAAAGATATTCTCTGGAACTATACGCTTTTGTCATTAAGAGTGCATTTGTATTCTTTAAAAGGATGTCTATTGAATACACTCGACCAAATTCTGCTTTCAGTTGCTCTAATGTAGATCTAAATTACTCCATTGAGCCAAATGACAGAAGTTTAAGTGCAGAATGGTGGAATGATGTCTGGTAGAAATTATGGCTAACATTTCTAGATTCCCTTATACTCAGAGTTAATCATTCTGTTGCTAGCAAATGCAAAGATTTTGAAATGAATGGTTTTGAAAAATGAAAAAAAAAAAAAAAGGGCAGCACATAATAACTTGTAGTGTCAAAAGAGAACACACTAACATTTTGAACATCACTTTTTAGGTGGTCAGCTTGAAATGTGGCTGTCCCACTGGAAAACCAAAACTTTCTGACGTTGAAAGGATCTGGAACATGGAACGCTATGAAATGCTCTCTTCTAATATGGCAAATTAGCTCCAAATCTCAATTCTGGCTGTAGCTTTTCCAACTGCTTTTCATGTCATTCTTAGCTGTGCTCAGAAAGTCAGCAGAAAGTTGATATCTTTGGTTGGCTGTTCCAGTCATTATAAATAAATAAAATGCCTCGAAGTGGTTATGTTTGAAATTTTGCTTCTTCCAAAATATGTTGCTGTCTTTTCCCCTTTCCTAGAGAGAAAAGGCACATCTAGTGTTTAGGTCCTCTTTCTCCAAGGTTTCTCCCAGCAAACTGAGGGCTGCTTGCTGTGGGGAGGAGGTCTACCATGTCTATGCCAGTTCTCTATTTTTGTGAAGACCTTGTGTTTTCTCCCTGCTCTCCTTCAGGCCTGAACACAGATCTCACTCCCAACTTCAAATGGTGGCATTGAATGGTGGAAGCTTTTGTGGTCTAAGGTCAATTCTTGGGCACAGGCAGTTTCAGCGCACGTTTCTGAGCATCTTTCAGAGATCCATTCTTTCCACAAACATCAGCAGGAGGTTTCTGAAACTCTGAAGAGCAGGAGCTGCTCTTTGTCTGCCAAGCCAGGATTTCTTACTTTGTGCTTTGACACAACTTCACCTCCTCAGCTCAATTTTCAAGCGTTGAATTCATCTTCCTGTCTTGGTATGAGCACTATTGGTACCTTCTAGCCTTTTGAACCTGGTTGCTGTGGGTATTAGCATCTTGGGCACCTGGCCCTTGGGGATTTGTACTAACAAAGCAGGTTAGTGAGACATTGGAGATGGGAATTCAGATGGTGTTGGTCCTTTGTCTTCCAGTTTCCCACCACCACAATAACTTTCCATCTTGACCTTAGTTGAATCATATCAACCATCATGCATGGTTGGGCAGGCTGGGAAGTAGGTCTCTGTGGCCCTGGCCATATTCATCATTGTTGTGCTCAGAGCTATTCCAGTGATTGCCTGAAGCTCCTTGTTATGCCTGGTGGGTCTCTGCATTAGACCCCTCTCTCAAGACCAAGCTATCTAATGGTTTGGAGGGTTTTGCTCTGCTTGGCTTTTACCTATTGTATTTTTCCAGCCCCAAATCACTCCTGGGGTCCTTTACAAAACTTTGTGCTTCAGGCTAGTTTCTCACACACTGTGACATGGCAGCTCCTTCAGCCTGCATCTCGGGATCTGTTTTTGTCAGGAAGCTGAGATGATGTTTGACCTCTTTTCTACCTGTCTATAACGAGAGGTGCTTCTCTTGGAGCGATTCAGTATGGTGCCCCTGAACTGATTGCACCTCATTTGTCATCCTCATTTTTCTTCACAGGATGAAATGCTGGAAGATGAAGTTAATTTGTCATAACGTTATCACACCCTGGCCTCCATTCAGTGGGCACAGAATCAAGAAGAGTTATTTCTGCTATACCAAAATGATTCCTTATGCTTATTTTATGTGTAACTGTGCTAGCCATATTAAAACGTTCTCACTTCCAAAGACGACCTGTCAGTGACTTGTGTTTTTCAGGGTTTGACATGTTTATACTCGCAGTCTAAGCTGGTGATGATTCATTCATGCTCCAGCTTCTTTATCTTGTCAGCATCTACCTAAAATTACAACACAGCAGGAAGGCTAGAAAGCAGGCAGTTGAGGGCACTGGTATAGTCTAGATATTATTTTTTTCTCTCTTTTCTTGGTTTATTTTTGTCAGTATCTTGTCTTTTTGCACTCTGTGCTTGAGGCAGCACACAGGGTAGGGATGGCACAGGAGCTGCTGCTGCTGACAGGTCCTCTTAAACAAGACTTTGGGCATTGAATTGAGGAACTGAGGGTCTCCAGGTGGTCCCAGCGCAGCAATATGGCAAAGTACAATGTTGGCCTCAGTTATGCTTGCTTGATTTGAATCACCTGTGGACATATTGGAAACCAGTGGTCTGGAGACTTGCAGGCAGGTCATCTCAGGTGTTTGTAAAGTCTAACACAGGTTTTCAGTGTCTTCAGAAACCCCTTTGCTACATGCCAGAGTAATGTTAGAATTAGTTGGTTGCTGCTGAAGCCTCCTTGTGAAGGATTTTGGAGGACAGATGCTGGATTTGGGGTGCATTTCTGAATTATTAGGGAAATAGGAGGGCATTAGGGATGGAGGGAAAGGGTATTGTATTCTGTACCTACAACTCAAGAACACGGATATAAGCACTGGAAATATTTCCTTAGAGAAGAAAGCCAAATATGTCAAGAAACACTCCTGAGTAAGTTTGAGTAGAGAGATACTGTCATGAGCAGCGGAAAAAAACTCCATAGATAGAAAACACAGCTGGTTGTGAGCAGCAACATGTGGATGAGTAGTACAGTACCGGTGTTCACTTTAATTTTTAATTCAAAAAAACTATTGCACTCAATGAGAACACCACCAGCTTGTTGATTTTCAGCTTCTGGCTGCCTTCTGCACTTGCAGAGATCTCCCCTTTTGATCATGCTTCAAACAGGAAATTTTAGTCTCCTAATCCCTGTCCCACAATCAGCCCTGTGGGAGTGAACCTGTGAGTCTGCTCAGAAGCCCATTGAAGTCACTGGCATTGTCCTGGCCTTGGACAGCTTGGAAGATTTGGGTAGCTCAGCAGGGCCTATTAATGTGAACGCAGTAGCTGATCACAGGTGCTGGTTTGTTCTGGCAGGGTCTGGCTCATCCTCCTGGCAAAAAGACTCTGCAGAGCCTCTGCCCTCTGATCATCTGCTGCTATGTGTTGCACATTACAAAGCCAGGAGAGCCTTTGAAAAGAAAATTGCAAGGGAATAGCCAGAGAAGTAAAAGAGAGGAAGAAAAAAATGCTTAGTTTTATTTTCTCTTGTTTATTCCGCAGCAGAGTGTGGTGAGCAAGAGGAGCACAGCACGCACATCCCGCGCGAGAGAGCCCCGCCGTCTGTGATCGAGAGCCACACCAACGTTCCCACCACGGAACCATCTCAGAGCCTCCCTCAATACCTACCTCCTCCTGCCGAGGACAACCTAGGTCCTCTGCCGGAAAACTGGGAGATGGCCTACACCGAGAATGGAGAAGTCTATTTTATAGAGTAAAGCTCATTTTTTGTTGCTCTGCTGCTTCTCTCTCTCTCTAGGCATAAGAAAATCTCCATAGATGCAGCCCTAGGGTGATATTGATTTTTCAGACCCTAAATAATAATCTTTAATTGTACACATATTCAGATAGGAGTAACATATCTATTAGATGGAGAGACTTCTTTCACATACTTTATAGTTCAGTTATTCATAAACATTCATTAAAATAGCCTTTAAAACTCAAGCTCTTAGGTGCACTAGTAGAGAAAAGGTTGAAGAACAGATTTTAGTTTTAAAGGTGTGTCTCATGTAATCCAGGAAACTGAGAAACTCCACTTATGTATGGAAAACCAGGAACCAGATTGTTTAGTGCAGAGGAACCCCCTCTGCTAACACCTATCCTGGCACCCAGGAGTGTTATGGTGGATGAAATGGGAATAGTCCCATCCTCCAGAGAGGGGACTTCCAGGTGGTGCCAACAAGAAGTCCTGAAAAAAGGACTTTTCCGTAGCTGCAGTGGCAGAGGATCACATCAAAAAAGAGTGACAAAAGGTGTTTTTCCAGGGCACTCTCCATTACCCTGCACACGCAGAGCTGTCCATGTTACGGATTTGACACCATCCTGTCCCTCTGAATGTATCATCAGAAAGATATTTAGCTAAATTTTCTATGCCTCGGCAAACCGCAGTGTTTTGAATCTTAAGGTTTGCGAGGCAATTGCAAGAAATGTGCAAATATCCCCCTGCTCTCCTCCCACCGCTCGCTCTTTCTCAGCTAGACTGCAGACTTCCTTATTTATAAGTTGGCAGAACCCCTCAGCTTTATTGCTGTTAATTTGCCCGACTTGCTGAATTTCTGCCATTCTGTTTTCTAGTTGGTGATTAATTGCTCTGAAGTATACAAAAGAATTAAATGAGTTTGTTCACTCCGCCCTGGGAGGGCCGAGTAGCAGAATGTGTAAAACAAGGACCTTTTATTGAAGCCCTCGGAAGCAGGGCAGTCCTGTGTTTTTGCAGTAAAATTGGAGTCTGCTGCTCAAGGGTTAGTTCTTAGAGGATCATAGGCCTCGTAGCAGCTTTTCCTGCTTTGTAAGGCAGTTGTGAGGCTCAATTTAAGATTCTAAATCTCTCTAAGACCTGGAAGGAGGGGCATGATACTGTAATTCAAAACTGCTAAGCAATGATACAGGCTAAGCTAGAAAAATGAGATATCAGGAACAGGAGGGTTATCTTTGAGGGTCACATACCATGAAGTTGAAATAAAAGGTGTTATACTGCTGGATTTTCTGCATATGCAAATCAAATGATGGAAATAATTTCTAGAATATTTGTTTAGAGGCTGTTGGCTGTGCAGCAGTCGCCCCCGGGAGTGGCAACCCGATACAGTCAGGGGACCTGGAAGGAAGGAAGAGTTGAAAGCAAAGCTGCTCAGCTTCCATCAGAGGCTTTGCTGGAGCATTTTGGTTTGTGAAATTAGAAGTTTTCCTTGGAAATTTTGATTTTTGACTAATGTTTGGGTCAAATCGGAACAAAGGTCAGAGGTCTTTTGAGAAAGGTCATTGCATCTTTTATGCAGGAAGAGAAAAAAAATGGTCTTTTCATCAGGATGCAAAGGAAGTAAAAAAAATCTATCAAAGCTGAAAGTTTGGAAATTAATTAATAATTAGTTAATATTTCAACTTCCACGTGCACCTTCCTAGGTCCTGATGATGACTTTTATACATTATCTTCTTTGCCTCTGTTGTATAAATCCCAAGATTTTTGTGATTTGGTAGACTATTGAATTGTAATGCCATTTCGTATGAAGGAAAAGTTTGCCTTGAGGTCTTTTGAACAGTAAAAAGGATATATACTTTTATGTCATTGATACTGCTGCTCTAGTTTATTAACGAAGGTCGCATTTCCATTTTTGGTTTCAGCCATAATACAAAAACAACATCTTGGCTAGATCCACGGTGCCTGAACAAACAGCAGAAGCCTCTAGAAGAATGTGAAGATGATGGTAAGAGCCTGGAGATAGTGCAGCAGTGAGGTGTTTGATCTGTTTCTAAGTGCCTTTCTCCTTTTCCTCTTACCCTTTTCCATAATCTGTCTCCAGAAATGTTAAAGAAGTGAAAAAGTTTATGTGTAAGAGCATAGAAATGATAGCTGTAAACACTGCCCGTGCATGTAAGGTAGCCATCAACATTGTAGTAAAAATCAGAGAGGTGCTAGAAGTAAGAAGCGTTTCTGTTTCTGCAAATGCATTTGATTAGTCGCTGTTGCTGAACGAGACTCGTTTTTCAGACACACTTCTCATGTGGATCCAGGTGGAGGAGAGTGACCGAGTCTCCACATGCTGCCCCGTGTTGTGCTTCACCAGTCTGTTCTATGTAAATCAAAAGCTTTGTGTTGTTATTTCCTTGTTTGAGCAGAAATAATTTTAATGGTTCACTCTTAATGCTAAATTCTGACAGTACACTTAATTTTAAAAATGCTGAGGACAAATTCTATTTGAAATCCCAGATCTGTAATCCCCAATAATTTCCACCAGTGTGATTTTGTATTCCTTGAGATGTTGGAAATGCAAGCCACTGTCCAACAGAGAGCAGCCAAGTGCCTAGCTGCTGAAGGAGGATCTATCTCTGCATCCTTGAAGAGGCACTGCTATAAGAAAGGGAATCACAATAAGAACTTAAATATTTGGGAAAAAAAAAATGGTTTGCAAAAAAAAAAAAAAAAAAAAAACTTTGCAAAGTTTGGTATATTGATCAAATGAAGTGATTGTATTTTAATCCATAATTTTAGCTAGCACAATGCTAGGATTTCAGACAGATCTTAAAGGTGTAAGGTTTTGATTCATCAGTGTTGGTACTGTCCTTGTGAAATTAATTTTTATAACGTGATTAACCTGGTGTGAAACAGCTTTTCTCATGAATTATGGTTTTCCTTGAGGAAACAATCAGTGTAGTTCATCATTTTAACTACTGGGTGCAAACCTGGCCTTCGGAGCTGCTGCTACTATTTTTGCACATGCAGTTTTTCAACCTCTACTTTCTTTCACATGTGAGAATTTGCAGGATTTGAGAATTTGACTGTGCAGCCTTAATGCTCCTTGCTGAAGGCACAGCCTTTGAAACCTCTTGTCCTCATGGTAGTTATGAAACAAATATTGGAATCATTTTTTTCATTAGGATTGTAAATATGCAGCTGAGTAATTTTTCATTTTTAATTAAATTCATAATTTTACAGAGTAGCAGCATTTTTGTTTATCAGGTCCTTGCATTCTACAAATTTCATCTTCCCACACAGCCCTTCATTCACTGAGCTGCTTATTACTGAATATTTTTAAAGAGCAGTTAAGCCAGTCTTTTCATAGGTACAGCAGCGCACTGTAGGGTTTGACTGTTCTGATGTTGCTTTATGCGTTAGAATAATTATATATCAGAAAGGAACATAAGCACAGAGAATAAATTTTATTCTTTGATGTATTGTGAAAGTTGGACATTTTTTGACGTTTTTGGTCACTGCTGTATTTCCACTGAGGTCAGTGGGGCTGCTGTCCTCTGTGTCGTTGTGCATGGGTGCGTGTTTTCAGGTTTGATCCCATCCTGTTTGTGGTTGTGTGAGTGGGAGACCTCTTTTCAGACTGCTTGGCTTGTGTTCTTCCCTTGTCAGCATACTTGTCCCAGACAAGTTATTGGTAGTTTCCAGTTGTTGAGGCTATCAAAGGAGATGGCAATTCATAATTCACACTGATGTTCCTAACAACTGTTCTGGCAGAATGTATTGCACACAGGTCATGTAAGTGTTTTTAGGTGTCCAAATACTGTGGCACTACATCTTCTGTTTGCTTCGATCATTCATTTATATGGCGTACACTTTGCTGCATTAGGTCCAAGATTGTTTTTACCATCTCCGTTCTGATTTTGTCATCATCTTTCATTTTCTGACTGCATTATTATTATTTATAGGCTGAGCAATACTTTAATCATCTGTGTTACTGTTAACTTATGAATATGGAGTAGCTAATGATAAATGGAGCACCAGTGAATATTGATGGCTTTGTGTGTTTCCGAGATTGTTATGTGATTTTCATCCCAGATGTCCCACTGAAACCAGTGCATGCTTCTCTATTCCTCACCAATGCACCTGGTCCAGTAGGAACCTGGGACTCCAGTTGAACAAGGCTCTCAACTTCACATCTAGCTTAAATCATGGGAGCAACTGCCCTGAAATGAGTTCGGCCTTGTATGCCCAAAAGTGTAAGCCCTTCTTGAATACCTTCCTATGTTAGTTCTTATTTAAATGCAAGGTTTTCCTCTCAGATTTCTTCATTAATACTCAAGTCTGGCCTTCTGATGGATGTGTGTGTCCACAGAGTGGATTGCTAAGGTGTGACCACACGGATCTGAGAGAAATGTCACTACAAAAATGGGAACAACTTAGGCTGCTTTGCCTTATCAAACTGTAGCACGAGCATGGTCAGCTGATACAGATATCTTGAAAAGGCAAGCATTGTTTCTTTTGCAATATACATCAGATCCATCAATATTCTGGTTACTAAAATTTGATAAAATGAAAGCTTTGGCTAGATCTGTAGAAAATCAGTGCTGGTTCTGCTGTTTGCTGTAGGGAATTTCTTGCCTGGTGCTGGTATCTGAAATTTTCTTTTAATTTTTTCTGTCTCATTTACTGCTCTTCCCTTGGAGAAGAAGGGGTACACACGGAGGAACTGGACAGTGAACTAGGTAAATCATCCATCTCTCATTTTGATGTTTGACTTCAACTACACTGTTTTAAGCCTTTAATTGCTTGTCTTCTCCTTTATGTCATTTTGCATCTTTCAAGTTTTTATTTTAATCAGACCCTGGCCCAGAAGCATTAGTCTTTCCATAGGTGCAGATCTACAGTAATTCCCTTACTAATTTAGAGTTTGGGAAGGGGGAAAAAAAGAGTTAAGAAGGACCTTAATCTCGCAAAGTTTGTTCAAAATTACATATTGCTGAACCCTGCAGCAGTCAAGGCTTTTCCACTCACATTGCTGTCTCCAGAAAACAGCCCACTGATGCCAAAGTTGTGATCAGATCAAGTATCTAACGGTGTCTTTTCAGGACTAGGATCAAAGACATTTCCCAGACAGGAGAAGCGACATGAGATTTAGCAAGTTTAAGCCTTATGTAGTTTTTGCTGAGCTTGGGAATGAAACAGGAAAACTTTTTTTTACTGCAGTACCTGGCTTTGTAAGCAGATGATTTCAGATGATGTGGTACACTTGTATTTACTGCATCTTTTAGGAAGTGAAGAATGCTGTCTTAATATCTAATCTCGGCGGTGCTTGTTCTCTTTATGCTGATAGTGGAGGTAGTTGTTATTTCTGTTCAGCTATGCTCTAGTGCACTTGGGAAGCTGAAGGGCATGAGAGGTTGCATAGGATTTTATTTCCACTAGGTCCATTATTGCTTTAAAGAGGAATATATTTGCAGTTTATAGTTCTGCATAGTGAAGGATTGTATTACCAGAGAATTCACCTCTGGTTTCTGTAATGACTTGCAAGTGTATTCTGCTTCCCACTTTGCTGTGATGGATACGTCATCAGGAGCTAGCAGTACTGGAAGAACTGCTCTCCTGGATGGAAGTGGGAGGCCTAATGTTTTTAGAGCAAGAATTTAAGAATTTAAGACCAAAAATACACTTTGAAGAGAATGTAGTCACCTGAGTTGTATGTCAGTATTATGCACAGCCAGGCAGGTGGTCCCCAGCAGACCAGCTAGCATCAGGAAGAAGTGGATGCCTACCAATAGCCTGCAGGTGTTTTTCATGGAGGTCTTCACAAAGGGTGACTTGAAATAAGATAAAGGGCAAAAAGCAAAATTAGAAGCAAAAATGAAAGAGAAATGTCATCTCTTTTCAATCTGATAGCATCCAGTGCAAGAGAAGGGCAGAAGAAAGAGGTGCAGGGAGACTCATTTGCTGATAAGGTTGACCCTGGTTCTGCATGCACTTACAAGTGCGTGACACCATGAGATGTTCCTTGGTTTCATTGCAGATAAGCTTTATTGAGGTTACAGCCCATAGATGTATTGCTGAGATCTGCAAATATTGCAGTGTAAAGACAGACATTTTCAAATGGTTCAGTTGGTTACAACAGCATGAGTGATGGGGCATGAAAACATATGGTCTATTCATTAACTGTACTCATGATTAGCATAAGCTGGTTGTTGCCAGATATTTAGCTCCTTTGTTTATATAAAATTTGTTTTCTAAGTCTAAAAAATTGAAAGAATTTGCATGACTTTTTTTTTTAATATCTAGTAATAGATTGTTTCTCTTTTGGCATAAAGTTGAAGAAAAATATTCAAATTGAGTATTTTTTTGAGTACTCAAATTTGGAATAGAATTGGACACAAGTGTGGGCAGATCCTCCTGGACTGAGTGACACAGGGAGCAGTAAGAGCTGAATACACTGCAGTCAACTCCAGCTTCTTTGCAGTGATGCAAGGATGTGACTGAAGTCTCTGGTGGTTAGAAAAGGTTTTTTTGGAGAATCCATCTATCACTTCTGTAGGGTAGAATACTAAACAGAAGGATCTCAGCAGGAATTCATGTATTTACCCCAGGCTTAAAAGTATAAAATTGAATATTTATCCATTGAAGTTACCTGCTGACAAGTATTTTGAATCTACAGAGTACTTCATGGATATGCCAAAGTAAAAACCATATGGCTCCTAAACTCGCAAAATGTTTTTGGAAACCTTATGTTTATAGTACAGTCTAATGTTTAGGGTCATTTTCAATTTGTCAGGAAAAGTAAAACAGGAAGATGAATATTTTAAAGTAGCTAAGGTGTGAGTATGCACAAGATGCCTATGGAGAATACTGACTAACCTTTTACTTTAGAGAAATTTCAGAAGCTTGTACGAGTCTGAAAGTGCTTCTACATAGTCAACAAAAATGGGTTGAAAGTAGCATTTACGGATGTGAACATTTTCTGGCCTTCCGTGAGAATACATTAAGGAAAAAAATAAATTAACACCAGAAATAATTATGAAGAGAAGGAAAATAAAGTATTTCTATTTGAGCTTTAAAATTCAAAAGCACTTCACAGTCCACACAATCTCATTTTTAAAGCATTCTTCACAGTCCAAACAATCTCATTTCTAAAGCATTCATATATTATTTTCCGCTCCCTTCACTTTTTTGTTTTTTCCAGCTTGGTCTCCTCACCATTCAACTTTCACCATAGTGCAGTAGTGCAAATTAGGAATGAAATGGCTGCCACAAATTATGGTTTTCCTGAATGCTTTCTAGGTCATAATTTAATTGCGCTGAAACTCTTTAAATAAAGTCTATGGTGTTTTTACTATATGGGAGTCCTTTGCAAATCAGATGGTTCACTTTGCAAGAAGATTTTCAAGACTGACCTGTAGCTTTGTAACTTCTGCTCGCATGTAGTCTTCCTTCTTGCACGGCACAGAGGAGTGACCTGTTTTCAAAGAAATTGTTTGAGATTGGTCTGTTGATAAAATTGCAAAGTATTTTCATGCCCAAAAGTTAGCACTGGCTTGCATTTAATTGCTTATGTCTCAAGGAATCCAAAGACATTATAACTGATAAGCATTAAATATTGAGAATGGAAACCTCTCTTATATTAGCAAATATGGGACATGTGGAGCAAAATCCATGAAATGAATTTCATCTAATGTTCAGCCAATTCAGAACACAAACATAAACTTTGAGTAATTAATCCATGTGTGTTTGTATAGATTCTGTTCATCTGTGGTTTGGAAATATTTCCAGCCTTATGGCAGCAGAGCCAGAGACTATAAATAGAGAAATAGATAGTTACATTTACTCAAATTAATGGGTCATTATTGATTGTACAGGCTTACCAATTGATGCCATTAACGAAAATAAATCTTTGCCTTTGATAATAAGTAAGCATTGATGATTGGTTTGTCAGTTTAATGATATCCTTGAGGAATTATTT
>JAVCKT010027857.1:0-22468 GCA_032273925.1 Rhynchotus rufescens | reverse complement strand
CGCGGAGCCGTTTCCGCAGGCAGCGGGGCGAGGCCGGGGCCGGGCGCGGAGCCGCCCCTCACGGCGCCCGGCCCGCAGGAGGCGCCCGCGCCGCCTCCCCGGGCCCTCGAGGCTGCGGAGCGTTGGCCTCGGCGCGGGGGCGGTTGAAACCCGGGCCACGCGGAGACCCTCCCCGGCTGGGCTGGCCCCGGTGTCCCCGGCGTTCCGTGTGGGCCCGCGCCGGAGCCAGGGGCGCTGCCTGTGGCCCCCCGTGGGGCGAGGGGTGCTCAGTGGCCCCAGGGAGCCGTGCGGAGGGAGCTTCGTGCCCCCCAAAACAGCTCCTCGGCACCCCGCGCGGTGAGGGCAGGGGGGCCTCGGCCTCGCCGTAACCGGCAACAGCCGCGTGGTTTGTTCGCTTCTTCTCTGAGCTGTGCTAAATACCCCAGAGACAGTTACTTTGTGGGATAGTTCTTACCTTTCCTGCAAAAACACCTCTTTTCTGAGGAAAAATGTTAAGCGAAATGAAGCTTGCAATTGATTTCATAGTGTCCTTAAAAAAAAAAAAAAAAAAAAAAAAAAAAAAGGAAAGATTTTCTGATGATTCAGACTGTGTTCTGAACCACAGTCAAATTTGCAAACAGGTTTTTCCCCGCTTTCCTGATTCATTTTCTTTGCTAGTTGGGGAAACGAGTCGTCAGCAGGGTTCAGGATGCCCAGTCACACCTATGGAGAGGACCCTTCTTCATTTCTCTCACCTGTGCCTCGTTAGCCCAGCTAGGTAGTGTGGTTTTCACCTCACGTTACTAGTAGTAGTTATCTGTAGAGATAAGTCACTTCACTTAAAAATGTAGGATTTTATTGATAAAAAATGTAGGTTGATTTTGTAATGTCCTTAAAGTATTTTAAAAGAGTGGATAGAATGTACTGTTGCTAGAGGAAAAATATATTTTGTTTACTTGGGGAATTATTATTAAATAAATAGATATGGATTTTGAGTAACTTCCTTAGTGATCTAAGCTATGCTTCAGAAACGTTACTGTAGGTATTCTTAATGACATTTTATTTAGTTTAATATATATTTTATATTTATAATCTATAATATTTACATATTTTTATTTATGTATAATATTTTATACTTTATTTTATATATTATTTCTATATTTATTTGTAGATATTCTTAATGACATTTTGATAGATAAATCTAGATATTAATAAATTTTCTTCTAGTTGTTTTCCCCGAAAATGGACTGTGACAAATTCTCACCTTCTTGTAATACCTGTGGACGTAAGTCTAATGCTCTTCTCCTTTGCACAGATCTATGTGGTTTCTGTTTTGCTTTGTTTTGTTTTTCCCCAGGTGGGAGTTGTTCGATAGCAAGGGCTGATGCAGCATCAGCCTGGAGCTGGGCTGCAGGCCACCTTGAGTGTATGTAGGGCTGGCTTGTTTGTAACAGAAATTCAGTAAAATCCATTTACATGGATAGCTTTGGTTTCTTGGCTGGTCATCATCTTTTTTGTTTTTCACTGTGAAATATGTTCTTGAAAATTCAGGAGTTGGAGATTGAAATCTTAGGTAGCATTCTTGAGAACCCATTTTGTGTTGTTTGGTTTTGGTGCTAACTTTTACATACACCAGACATGCATTTGCTTTGCATCAGCATAGCCTAAGTAAGACTCATTCTTGTTGGTCCCTTGAAGCCAACCAAGCATGGGTCATCTTTGCATGAGTATGAAACAAGGCCACTTCTGCCTTAAGTAAGAGTGCATATGGTGTAGATCTTTTTTAGTGATATCTGGGCTTGGTTTTTTTCTTCCTTTTTTTTTTTTTTTTTTTTTTTTTTTTTTATTTAATTTTATTTTTTATAGTTCCTTTTCTTATTTCTAAGAATACAGTCTTAAATGGGGGGAAAAAAAAAGAGGAATGATTGATTACTAATACTGTCTTTCTGATCTCCTATGTGCTTGAGAAGTATTGGGTTAATGACCTAGAAAGAACAAATTTAAGTAAGACTGGGTGAACTGAGGAACATGATGGACTTCAGCAGAAATTCCGTGAAAGCCTTTCTGCCTCTCCTCCAAGCTTTTTAGACAGTTTGAAACATTTCAGTGAGTTTTATGGAGCACAGTGACCTTAGATGGGAAAGCAGGAAAGCCGACTTGAGTGGGTGGTACTGCAGGAGTCTGTCAGTGATATGCAGGGAGGGCAACAGCTTCCTCTGACACAGTATTTGCCCAATATCTCTTATTCACGAGGGCAACAGTATGAGTCTGTGCCGAGAATCTAGCACAGATGACAGAGTTTCCCGTGATGAGGATTTGACCCTCTCATTTAATAAAATCAATTGTTTTCAGGGTACTTTCTCTCATATGGTTCTTTTTGAACTGTGGCATTATCAAGAAGACTTTTAAAGGAAACTCTTAAGGAAAATACTGAATGATTTGTTTAGTTTTGGGAGGCAGGAGGAGGTGGTTTTTATGCCCGACTTTTACCGTACTTTCCTGTGTGGTCTGTGCACCAGCCAGGCAGCTCCTAGCTCAGTACAAGAGATTACAGACAAGTGCTCTACAGTCACGGCAGGAATGTTGCCTTTGGCAAAACGTAAGAAAAATTCACTTAAGTCAGTATTAAATGTGTCCGGTACAGGATAAACACGTTTTATCCAATGTAGGGGCTGAAAAGGAACCAGCCGTTTGGTAAAACTGATCCTGAGGCATCAGAAGAGCACAGCTGCTGTGTGTGAGCAAGAGACACCAGGATACCAGCACTTGTTGGGTATTCGTACTGCATGCTGCCTGGTCCTTGGCTATAGTTTTGTCCAGGCCATAATTTTGTCTATATTTGCTTGAAAAGAGGATGTAGGGTGGATAAGAGGGCAAGGAATATCAGCAACAATATCAGTATCTCACCAAAGTAGGCAAAAACATTTGGTAGTCTCTTCAGAGTACAAGAAAAAAAGAGCCGATATTGGATTTCCCAGCCAAGAGTTTCCCAGCCAATTTCCCAGCTGTTTACTGCCTGCAACAGTGCAAACTAATTTTTCTCCACCTTTAGATGAGGCCTTCTTGGAAAAGCTAAAAAGATATGAGGT
The DNA here is from genome assembly GCA_032273925.1 of Rhynchotus rufescens. Taxonomy (NCBI): domain Eukaryota; kingdom Metazoa; phylum Chordata; class Aves; order Tinamiformes; family Tinamidae; genus Rhynchotus; species Rhynchotus rufescens. The sequence continues at coordinate 19,400 of JAVCKT010027857.1, read as the reverse complement.
CAAAACTCTTCCTTATCTCTACTCTACAAATGATTAATGAAGACACATCCCAGGTCTAAGAATCATTTCTCTCTGTCCTTTAACTGTCTTATTGCAATGCAGGTCAAGAACAAAGTGTGCTTTATATCAGGGGAGAGGAATGAGAGCGAATAGCTTCGAGATCAAGGATACATCAAGCAACGTGTTCTAGCACAGGTAAAGAGTAAAAGGCGCTTCTGTTTTTTCTTTTCTTCTCTTTCTAAACCATGAGCAGTGAGGACTTCAGCACCGGGCTCTGGCTGAGCCTGCCTGGGGGCGGGACCGGGGCTCCGGGAGGAGCCAGGACCGGTGGCCGTCCCCAGGGAGCCTGTCCGCAGGTGCCTGGCACGGGCACCTGGCGCGGAGCGAGCGGGGCCAGGCTGCGCTCCTGGGGAGGCAGGCAGGTAAGGGGCTGGTGCCAGCGGGTTGCCAGGGCTGGGGGCTGTGCCGCTCCGTCACTGTGGCTCTGCAGTTTCTGCCCGGCTTTCTGGGGTGATTTCCCCAGCAGTGTCTCTGTCGCCAGATGCTTGGCTCTAGGGAGGTGCTCGCTAGTGAGGACAGCGGTGGCCCAAGCAGGGACTGTGCCAGCACTCTGATGGTGGGGCTGGAAGCGATTTCTCCACCCCTCAGGGCTGGCAGTGGCACCTGGGGAGGCCCAAGAGGCTCCTCCAGGTTTCTGACGGTTGTTGCTCATTTAGAGGAGCGTCGCTCCGGGGGCTGGACTGTGTGTGCACACACGGATGTACCCTGCGCGCGCCAGCCCAGAGGCCAGGAGGCCCCCGGAGCGGCGCCTCGTGGCACACGCAGCTTTGTCTGCCCTTGGTCACAGAACAGCTTTTGTTCTCTGCAGCTGGATCCATGCAGGATCAACTGTCACAGCAATTTTCATCCTGCCCTGATGAGTTTAGCCAGGATGCTGCACTTCGTGTGTGAGGCGTTGCAGCCTTGCTGGGCTCGCTTGCAGCGAGATGCCTGTTCTTGCTTTGCTCTAGCTTATGTGTTGGACGGTGCTCACCAGTGAATGGTGCAACTCTTCGAACAGCAGGTTGCGGTTTTCGTAGTTGCAATAGATGATAGGAAGCCAAGAGTATTTTACTAAGGAGGCAGTAAAGTCTCTTGTCTAAACGTTCTTGTTTTTCCTGGTCAAACATTCCATCAGTTCCTCAAAATGCTTGGGTATACAGCTCAAGTATCATCCTATTTTTTTCCCTCCACCTTCAGCATTGCTTCTTTTTCCATTATGCCCTAGTCTACAGAACGCTCGATTTAAATAAAAGCCGAGCCTTCACATCCAAGGTTTATTGTGGAGCCTCCGTGCCCAGGACACCCTGCCGCAGTGCAGCTCGGCTGCAGCTCCCCTTGACACCTCCTTGCTACGGATGCACCAGGGTCTTTCTCCATGCAGCAGGAGCAGCAGCCTGTACCTCAAGCCTTGTTCAAGTGACCGGTTGATGTTTGGGTCCCGTATCAGGGCAGTGTTGTGTGGACAGGAACTGGTGTGGGGCAATGAGAGCAGCTAGTGTCTGTGCAAGGTAGTGCCATCAAATGGCACCTGTTCCGGGTGGATGGTCAGTGCTTTGTCCCATGCAGTGGATTTCGGTTTGTTTTCCTTTGTCTGTTTTGTTTTCTTTGTCTCATTTTCAGAGCTTAGGCTGTGGGGTGTGTGAAAGTCAGGACTTTGATTCCTGCTATGAAAGTGGATCAGTGTCAAGGTGCTGCTAACAGGAACTAGAGCTTTTAGAAGGTGCCCCTGGTCACGCTTTTGAGAAAAGACCTTTAATTATGACTTGTATAGTCCATAGCATCTGTGTGGTCATTGTGGAAGAGAACTTTTAACACACCAACATGATACAAAATATATCTAAATTACAGTATCTGAAAAAAGTATTTAGTTTATGTTTAATTACATGCCTAGCAATTTGAAAATGGCTTGTATGGATTTTGAAGAGCTAGGAAAAAACTCTCATATATGATTCTTTTCTGGTTAAAACAAAACAACCCTCCACCCCTCAACTATATTCTAACCTCTTAGTTGATTTGCTACATAGTTTTTGTTTTCCCTCAGGGTCTTTGGTTGCGCAAATGCTAACGAGATGACAATATGCTAAGAGGAAGTTAAGCTAGAAATTACAAACAGAACAATGCCTTTTTTATCTCAACAGCCCTGAATACCTTTAAAATATTTCTTATTATCTAAAATTACCATGTATATAATTTTCATAACGTGTTCTAATTGAACTTGTGAATGAGACTCGGTTACTCCTGTAACTGAAACCTCGCATTAAGTGTAATTTGAAGCTTGCGCGTAAACTGCATGGGTATTTGTTACAAGTACAGAATAAATAAGCTTTCTTTAAAGCAAGATTTTGGAACTACTCTAGTAAACTTGGTGTAATAGGCTGCCTTTCATTGAAAATGAAAAACTAATTTCAAACAGGTATGCTTGAAATAAAACAACTTCTTTTTGAAACCAAACCTTTCTTCCAAATACTAGTAGCTGGTAATGTTGGTTAATAGAAGGCTTTAAGAGCTTATTTTTTCAAAGCAAAGCTTATATAGCTCTGCTTGTTCTTTGTTAGTTTTCCTACAGCATTAGGTTGGCAGACTAAGGTTAGAGGTAAGAAAAGCAAAGCAGCAAAGGCAGAGAGATTTGTTATCAAAGGGATCTCTGGGGAAAAAAGTTTGATAGTACAAAATCACTGAGTTACTTATTTCAGTCCATTCAAATAATGTCTGTGTGGGGCTCTTTAGGTGGAGGAGCACGTGTTTTGGTAGATTAGGGAGAGTTCTATGAATTTCTCAGAATTAATGAGGTATTTGAACTTTCATCTGCTGCCAGTAAGCAGAAGCTTTGAGGTGTGCCCCCATCCTTACGGCACTTGACTGGACAGCAATGATAAACCAAACTGTCATTATGGTGGTTTTTGTGAGTGCTTCAGAAGCACGTTTTTTGCAAAGGTGCCTAAACACAGGCACTCCTGCCATTTGAGACGGCATGCAAAGGTGAAGCAGCTGCGGGCTCTCAGAAAGCTCCTCTGCCTTGTCCAAACACCCACCCGTGAGAGAAGAGATTTAATTTGGAAACGAAGCAGTCATATGAAACCTTACAGGCTTACTGTGGGGGTGAGGAATGGGGAAGGGAATAGGACTTACAAGATTTATATTAAATGGAAAGGCTAGAACAAACAAGTAGTCGTCATCAGTGGCTGTTATTAATCTATTGATCCTGCTGACGTCAGTACAAACACAATGGAAGCCCAGTGAGAGGTGGCATTTGTCGGTAAGTACCACCATTTGCATAAAAGGTAAGTGTCCTTCACTTCCCTGTGCGAGTGTGTGATTCACACTTGTTTTGTGATTAATGTGTTGATTTAAAACCATTCTATCAAGTGTAGTACTTACTTAGCCTCCTTGTGTAGCCTAAGCTTACAGGTTTTTTAGATTTTTCTAAGAGACTTCCTAGATTGCTGCAGCTACGTCAAAACTGCTGTGAGGGAGATGGTAGAAGAGTAGTGGTAGGTATTGGGACCTAGTTCCTCGTGCAGAATTTAGTCTAATTTTACCTCTCATCTGTCTTTAAAGCTCATTTTTGGTTTCAGAAATACATCTGCTTTTTCACTTAGAAGCAGTGTAGAACATGTGAAACAGGAAAGGAATTCACTAATAAAAATAAATTAGACAACAACAGTGAGGAACTGTCCAACCATGCTCTACAAAATGGGAAGATCTTTATGATAAAAGAACATATTCAACCTTTTGAATAATTCTTCCATGACTTTTGTTTCCTTTTTTTCAACATTAAGTAAACTATGGTGTTATGTTTCCTTGCAGTTCCAGAGCTTACTGTTTGCGTTTGTCTTGGCTTCGAGATTTGTATAAACAGAATTTGCCTTTTTTAGTCATTCTTACTGAGGCATAATGGCTTATGTTGAGGTAAAGGACTTGAAGGTGTAAGTGACGTTCCAGAAACTTGATTTTGGGCCAAGAAGCTAGTTAAGCAAGAATTTATGTTTGATTTTCTAAAGGAGGATTAGTGGTTATAGGAGGGAATTATCCAAACAGGAACTGATAAATCTATCTAGAATATTTTAAGGCTGTTGGTTTGTCATATGAAGCCACTTATTTTAACTAGGACTTGACCCAGAAGCACTCATCTACTTTGTTTGGAGTCCTCTTTTCCCTATCATGACAAGATAAAGGAGTGTTAATGATAAATGGCAAGGGATCCACTCTCTGCCTATCCTGTAACTTACTTGCATGTGGCTCTGAAGCCCACTTACCCAAAGAGCCTCTCAGTCTTCAGACAGTTTTGTGTCCCTGTCCCTGGTCTCTAGAGGGGGAAAACAAGTTTGCCCAGTTGTTGCTGAAAACCAAAATGGTCCTCTGAGAAATGGACACTACTCTGCCAAAGCAAGATTTGTTAAGCGTCTGCTATTTGTCTTTCCTTCACAAATGACTGTTGTTACCTACTAAGATTTCTTTCATCAATAAAATAACTTTTTAAAAGGGAAACTGATGCTAAACTTCACCAGAGGTCAAAGAGAGGGAAGAAATCATTTAGCTTGAGTTGTTACTTGTCTCTTTCTCTCTCCCATAAACTGTAACTGGTCAAGAATTTATAAAATACCAGTACATTGAACCCAGGATGTTACCTCTAGCATGTGTGCCTGATTTGCTAGGAAAAGCGTCTCCCATCTGGGGGCTGGGAGCGGGGAACTGCTCGCACCCATGGGCGCGCGGGCGTGCAGGCACCCGCAGCCACCGCGGAGCGTGAGGAACCTCACCCGCGACGTGGTGACCACAGCCCCGTCAGCAAGCCCACGGGTTTCTGTGTTTGGGCTGTAGGAACCGTTCAAGGCTTGGAATTGCATCTTCTCAGGCAGCGAGGGAAAAGAAGAATAAAATGCAAAGATTTGAATTTGTATCATGCATGAGCAATCTATTTTAAATCCCCCAGACTTTGGAGGTGGAGGAAAAACATTTTCCTTCCATCTCTGAAGAGGCTTCAGGTATTGGACTCCAGGTTAAGCTATAAATCTTCTTGTGGATTTTCATAGAAAATCTGGCATAAAATACATCTTAAGTCCTTAAGTCTCAAAGAAAATAAAATAATGTTGGAGTCTCTGTTTCCACCAGAGGACTCTGTCTGGGACTTACTTGAGTGTGCTAGCCTTCATGCATATGCTTTAGCTCTTCAGAAGGAGTAAGAGAAAGAAGTAATGGAAGTACCTTTAGGTCATGTTAAGCTACAATTTTTTTTTTCTTCCTGGTTGGCTACATTTCCATTGAGCTGGTTGCAGTTTCCTACGAGAACGGCTCACTTCTGGGTACTGCTGGTTGCACAGCACCCCCACCTTCCCATGAGAACACCTGCTCTCTTGGCAGTTTGCATGAAGACCAGGCAAGCCGGCGAGCTGGTTGGGTCAGCGGCGGCTCTGCAGCTTCCCTGCTGCCCGGCTGCCTGCCCAGCTTTCTGCAGGGCTGAGCCCTCAGTGACGGACTCGGGTCCCTGGGAAGCCACCTGAGAAATGGAAAAATGTGCTTTTTGTTTCTCTTCAAAGACAATATAATCTTCCAGTTGCTTCTTTGTAGAAGAGTGTGGGGGGAGGTTTGTGTTTGTTTGTGTTTTGAGAACTGAGTTTCCATGCCTTAAAGTGGAGCATAAGAACAGAATGTTCTAATTCCTAAATACTTTATATGAAACTTTAGAAGCCAGTTCTCCAAAGATCATTGTGTGCTAAGCAGTGTCTGCAAAAATAGAATTTCCCATGATTTTTCATGTGAGACTCCTAGATTTTTGGAGAGATTGTTAGTTTTCTTTGGGAAACAGGGCTGCTAGTTCCTTGTCTGAACATGTGAGAAGTTTTGGTCTGTCTCTGTAGGTATGAGGTTGTTTCCAGAAACACACGTGTCACCTGGGAAAAAACTATGTTTATCCCTTGAGCAGCTATGTTTATAGTTTCTTGTTGGCAGGAATCCCATCCCATTATTTAGGCAAGGGATAGATGGTCATAGTGTATATTCAAGTTGCTTGGTTTGCTTGTTTTTTGTTACTGAATGTTTGCTGAAGACATGAGCCTAGTTATAACACGCTTTGTTGTGATATAACGTACAGGAAAATGTAGACAATTTGCTGAGTAAAATATAAAAGCTTTAATTCAATGTCATCCATGGGTATATGAAACATCTCTGCAAAATTTGGACGATGTTCTGCAATTGTATGTTAGACGTTTGCAAGGTCTTTTGCTGTGTAAGTAACACAGTAATAATTTAAGTGCTCCATGTTGGCCTAATGGGAAGCTTTTGAACGGACATTCAGAAAACAGGCATGGTGCAATTGTCCATCCTGAAGAAAATTCCACTCTTGTCATAGTTCCTTTACTGCAATAGATACCAAAAAAAAAAAAAAAAAAAAGTGAAAACCACTGCAGACAGATTTTTTAAATTGAAACTGAACTCTTAAATGATATGCAGCTCTTTCTTTCTAGAAGTGGCACTGAGATGAAAGCAAGGGTTGATGGATGTTTTTGCCAAACTATCTTTTAGTCCCTTTTTTATCCTCTGTTGTTGAAGAGATTTCTAGCCAAAGTTGGCACAGTATCTCTAGTAACCACGCTGACAATTGGTTCCTTCTAATTCTTGCGTATGACTTTTGATTAACTGCAAAAACTCCAGTTCTATAGCTTTAGATAGAAATAAAAAATGGAGCTTGAAGTTGGGAACATTCCTTATATGTGTTGTTCAATGCTACTTTTTTAGCAAGCCAGGAAAATCTGCTGTTAGATGAAGATGCTAAAGTGATGTTTCCTTTTTGTCTTTTTGTACCTATGTGCTTGTTTTGTAATTAGGTCATAATTAATCGTCCCATGAACATATTACTGAAGCAGTAGATAAAAGTAAATAAATAAAGAAGGAGGGTATCTTCCTGCAAAGCACGGACTCATCATGTCGTATCATTACAATGAAGCCTTTGAAGATCCAGATTACCACTTCTCAGAAACACTGGAAATGGACAGAGAGTAAGTGTGTATAATTTTACTGTTGCAACTATTCCATACCAGAGGGAATTCTGTATTTGTAATGCAGGGTATATTTTCTTCTCCACAGTTTTAATTTGTGGAATTTATTTAATTCCTTCTTTATGCTTCTGTTCTCAGATAAAGGTTTCTTAAAGCCTTTCATCAGGGAGATGATATTCAGGAGAAATGTTTACTGATTACATGTTATATGAATTCACTAGTTAAATATATTTTAGGATTTATGGCATAGACATCATGGGTATATTTCAGTTCCAGTAGTTTTCACAGTGTGCCGTAACCTTGGATGTTCTCATTTTCTAAACACGTAACACCTATATAAGGTGCTAAATTCAGGTGGAGAAAGCTTTCAGCCTTTCCTATTTAGCTGGTGGTCAAATTAGAATGATAATATCTGAGTTCTCAATACAAATCTGTATTTGGTTTACGCTATATGCCAACTTGATGATAAAAGTTAACAATTAAGGCTATCTGCTCAAAGATACCACATGCCATCTTTCCAGCGCTCAGCTCTTTCCTTTTTGTTGCTCACGCAGGAGGAGTTCTCAGAAGAATCAATTCTCTCTCCCAAACCCCTACAATCCTTCACCTACTGGTTCCTACAGAGAGCGCAGTGGAAGAGGGCAGAATTACCCTCTGGACATACCAATGGCCTCCATGAGGCAAGGCTCTGCATACAGCCCAAGTTTGCCGAGAGCAGCAGCCCTAAGCAGAGCTCCGTATGAAGATTACCAGGGTATGTCATTTTTTCATATACTTATAGAGTTTATAGAAACACTCAGTCAGCTAACTGACCACTCTGTGGGAGTCCTGCAGATTTTGAAGGCTCAGCTCTTTGTGTATCTTTGTATTTGTTGATAGTGTGGATTTTTTGGGTTTTTTTTTTTTCTCTTTTTTTTCCCTAAACAAAATGCAGATGTTGTATTAAAAGTTGATCATTTGAGAAAAGTAAAAACAGACTTTTATGGGCTGCATAATTAATTGACTGCTAAGATATAGGATTTTTTGTTTTGGAACACGTTGCTCTGTTTGTAGTAGAGCTGTATTTGATTAACAGGTCTCATGTTTAGTGCTTGTAAATAATCCATAGGAGCAGAAGACTTTCTATGTAATTCTGGTTACCTTGACTTTCTTTGTAATTCTGGTTGCCTTTAGTGGACAATCTTTCCTTTGAGCCCGAGCCAGAACTGGGATACAGCCACCCACCTTCTACCTTCCTTCCACGGGATCTCCCCTATCCTCGCAGGCTTTCTGATGCATCTGAAGGTAAGACATGAGGTTTGTAGTGAATTGGAATATTGAATGTCAGTCTCACCCTACATAAAACAATAAAAATTTAAAAGCCTTCTAGTTGAGATATGAAATTCTTCATATCGTAAGAGGAATCATAAAATATAATTCCTGTTTTACCATCCTACCCTATTGTAGCTGATTTTTTCAACATCAGGAAAGAGAGAGCGAATTTCCTACATAATCAGGTAGAAGTGTCTAGATGCTGAAAATCCAAAAGGTATTTCCACAAAGATGTCCAGATGATTTTTTGATCCCTTTAAATGGTTACGAAGGAAGTTGGTTCAAAATAGAAGTGACGCTAATTTGGGGGGACCAATCTATCTGAATAATGCATCTGGTGAAGACTTGCAACGTGAACGTTAACTAACAGACACCTCAGGCCACTCACCAGGCTGTGTAAACCAGAGCCCTGCAGCTCAGAAGCAGGATGTAATGTTGAGCAGCTGCCTGTTAGCTTGCTATGAAGAAGAAGCAAAGCAAGCTGTGGTCAAACTCATGTGGTTCATAGCTGCCAGGTGGATGCTTTGTGGAAATACAGTCACTAGTATTTGAATAATGGCATGAAAGAAGGTAGATGCACTGAGTACTGTGAGAATAACTGGTTTGATCCTGCACCCCCAGTATTTGTGCTTACTAAACAGTTCATGTTATTCAGTTAGCTTTACTCGGAGACACAACAGAAGACCTGCTGATGAGATCTTCATGCCTTCCTACAGCCTTTCTGAAACAGACCAAGCGTCTAAAGACGGTAGGAGTTTAGAGAAGTGGTTTAATAGTGTGTAGCATCTTGCACAAGGATGATGTGGTTGATACTGTTCTTAGTTTATTTTCAGAGTTGCACATACAGTCTTGGTGTGGTTATGTGAAGAACTTGACATTGTCTTAACACATGCAATGCCTTTATTTTCTGCTAACATGCTGAAATCCTGCAATAAATGAAGCACACTGCTGTGCTAATAAATGTTAAATTATAGAAAGAAGCGCTCAACCATTGGGACTTGGCCAGCTAATGAATCCTCTTCATCTCCTGTATGTCTAGAATCAGCATCAAATTCCAACTATGTAAAAACAACTTTATAGTCAGTTAATACAATTTTGCCCAATTCATACTCTGCACTAAATTTGGTTGCTAATATCAATCAAGATTATAGGAAAAAATAGGTAATTAGCTTTCAAGTCAATACGTTACTGTTAAACAGCGAACAAACAATATACTAGACTTCTCTATTTTGAGTATTTTGTTTTCCTTTATATTGCAGCTCTTTGTATTAGCATGGTATCAGCAATAGGCAAGAGTGACATATATTTTCCAATGTACAGTATTGTACTACCATGAACATGTGCTGGAATACTAGTGATACAAGAGAGATTCAGAGGAGAATTACTAAGTTTCAGAACTTACTGTACTTTGTTAGAAGTAAAAATGGAAAATGTTATATCCGTTTAAAACTTTATACAAGAACTCATATATTGTGACCATCCTAAATTTTTAATTTTAATGTTTTTTTTGAAGAAGCAAAGTTAATTGGAAGTCTTGTAAGTATGTCTGCCCGTGAAAGGATTAAAGCAATCCAGAAGATGCCAGAGACTATGAAAAAAAAGAGAGAGATCAGGTAAAAAAAAAAAAATCTGTTTACTTTATGGATGATATAATTTTGGCATCCAGTTATCAAATGTGGATGTTTGCCAACTGCTCAGCCTTCCTTACTTCAAGTCACTTCAAGTATGAAAGAACTGAAATTATTTTTTATTGCGCTTTTAAAAAGTAACGTCTTGCAGGATATTGCTTTTTTTTTTTTTTTTCTTAACTGCTATGAAGAACAATTTAAAGATGGTTAATTGTCCTTTCTGTGGAGGTGAAGCAATGCCTTGCTGTCCTGCTTTGTGTTACCATGACAGATATTATTATTAAAGATTACTTGAGATTTTTTTCAGAAGAAACCTAGCGTTGCGTATGGGAAATAGAGAAAAGACCACATGATCTGACCTATCACTTTATTTCATCACAGAATATATTTAAATATGTTCCCAACAATAAGTTAGTTGCAGATTTAGAGCATGTTGTTATGGGCAAGGGCCGTGGTTTCAACTAATAGAAGATTGACTGAACAGTCTCAGTATTTCATTACGCCTCTGCTGCATGTGAGCACATGTCCCACTGTATTTGCAGCAGTTTCTTTGACTCTAATTTAAGTACAGACCATAACACTTGTCACCCCCTGTCCTGCTCTCCTGTAGAAATAAAGTTCTTCAAGAAATAACAGAAAAATCAAGGAGACGAGGAAATCAACGTGACTGCTGTGCGCAGTGTCTGCGGAGAATGGCAGTGGTAAGTGCCACACGGTTGGTAAATGTCACACAATTCTGTTAGCCACGTAAGCAGCTTAAGCTACAATGTTGTTACCATCTCCAGAGGACTTTGGTATCTTGCTTGGTGTTTCTTGCCAAAAACACCTGTTCATTGCTGCAGTGTTTATGGCAACACTTGGGAAGGCCAGTTAAGCATCTTACAACACACACAGTGTTGGAAACATCTTCCTATCATCAAAAGATAAATGTAGAAAGTGTGAGGCTGTGTGAGATGAATTTGAGGCCTGTGTATGGTTGCTTGCTGAGATTAATATTCTCTCTTTCTCTCTCTTTCCTCTCTTCAGTCATATCGACGATTTAGGAATAGCTTGTCAGAATATTTTCACCTACTACAGTTATGGCAGAAGACTCTGAAGGCCATCGGTGGCAAGTTTGGAACTGGTGTTCTGTCTTACTTTATTTTCCTGAAGTGGCTGCTTACTTTCAACATCTTTTCATTCCTCATAAACTTCAGTTTCATAACAATCCCTCAGTTTGTTGCAGCCAAACCAAATAATCTTTCTTTCACGGGTCTGGAGATTTTCACTGGAGCTGTAAGTATATAAAAGCAGATTTGTACTACGATTGTGTGGAAGTAGTTATGCCTTAAAAATCCATGACAGTGTAAAAACTGGATTATGTCTTCTTAAGAAATGGAGTTAATTTTTATATTACTAGAAAATAATAAGTACGTATTTGGAAAAAGAAGCTGTAACAAACAGTGACCCAGCGTAAGATGAGTGGATCTTATTCTGATGTATATGTTATATTGTCAATATTAATGTGTTAAAGGATTTATGCAGTTGATAAACACAACTCTTTTTATTAGTGCTTGAGAAGAGAGTTTTTAAAAAAATGGGTAAGCTTTTCTCATGTAGAATTGCTTTTGAAGTGCTGTTTTATGTAGTAATGCTGTTTGCCTTTACAAAGTAATGCCACTACTGCAAAAGTTCAACTATAAACTAGTAATTCAACTGATAAACATTGCACATTGCCTTCTTGGATCTATCATAATTGTTACAGTCTGTCACTGCAGAACTTTGCTCCTGCCTAATAAAGAAACAATTAGACCGTTTCCCCTTAGGAAGTTTTCAGGAAGACTAAACGAATCCTGTGATCATGTTGAGTGCTCACCACTATCCCATATGAATCTTATCCCATATGAAGGATAAGAGTCAGAATATGCATCAAGAAGTTCACAGAAACATAGAAAAATTTAGTAAATAGAAGGAAAATAAAGGGCTCGATATTGAGATATTTAATCATACCAGGGAGTTCACAGCAGGGAATGGGACTGCTACCACTCCTATGAATTGGGCTTCAGATGACTGGGCTTCACTCTGTATGCAAATGACAGACATTCTGCATGATGTTTGCATCTTTTCAGGGTTATTTTCAAGAAACAGTACTCTACTATGGCTTTTACACCAACACTACAATTAAGAAGACAGAAAATAGTGCATCTTACAACATGCAGCTGGCCTATATTTTCACTGTTGGAATATATTTTGTCATCTGTTTGCTTAGCTTGGTGTTCAGGTAAGGTATATGTTATCTATATGAGATATGTTGCATCTCCTTCTAAGTAAAATGGTGGATAGTAGTAACTATGGGACACTGGGACCCAAGAGTGTTTCTGCAAGTCGATATTTCCACTTTGCAGTTTAAGGAGAAGATTCTGCTCAAAAGGTAGTTTTGCATCAAACCATTATTGGTTGGATGAAGAATAACTGCAGAACAGGAAGGGCCCTGCAGATAATCCCAGCTCAGACTAATGCATATCAGGATTCCCCTTTTGTAAGCTGTTGCTTCTAGTATTTTCTGTCATTAACATGGCCTTCCAGAGGCAGACATTGTCGCAGTGACTGGGAGACAGAGATGTGAGAGAGTTACTTCTTGCATTAAAACTTACTTTCTTGCTATAAAGATTTGGTGTATTTCTCCGTTACTCACCTCTCAAATTTATCTTTCACTGCAGCATGGCGAAATCCTTCCGTAGGAACTTCATTAACCCCCAGACATACTCCGGACAAGCTAGCAAACTTCTCTGCACTTGGGATTTCAATATAACTAATGAAAAAGCTGTGAAGCTGAAGCAAAAGAATCTCAGCACACAAATAAAGGTACAGAACAGCGGAGGTGTGTACGTGCATGTACAAATAAACCTGTGATAGAGTGATCCAAGCGTGACAGTCCTGTACATGCTAAACTTACCAGTCGTCTTGAATGTCAAGTTTGAATCTTTACTCCTGGAGTTGACTTAGTAACTTGTTTTTCTTCTCTTTAAGCTACATATAAGTATTTGTATGTATTTATTTGACTTTATGAACCTCTGTTACTGGTAAGATACTTGTCGGAGTATTTGCTCTGTTTCTTTTTCTTGCTATTTAACTGTTTAATGAACAGAAGGTGGAATTTGTTCTTAGTTGTGAAATGTCATATAGCTGAGAGAAACAACTTTTAGAGTAGGAATACAAAGTTGACCTGTAAATATTCCCAAGTTATTACTGCACCCATCTTCTAAAGAAATAATCTTTCCTTCAAGTACTTCAGGTTTTGCTTCATGCTGTTGGCTGACACATTTGTTTCCCTACAGGAAGCCCTCTTTGAAGTAAACAGAGAAGTTCTGAATTTTTCTTTTAAGGAGAGATTTGTTCATTTTGTTATTCATCTTGCTGCTTGGGTTGCCTCCTTGGGAACCACAGTAGCTGCTTGTGCTGGTGTTTACTTCCTCTCCATTAATAATCTACAGGTAAGCAAAGATTTTTTAATTTAATTTTTTTTTTTTGGATGCATTTCTCCACTTGATATCCTAGACTGAATACAAACAGTGGACTGTTCACAGTTAAGGCCATAGGAAAGCATAGCTGTTGTTTGTGCTGATGCACACAGGCTCTGCTGTATCTGAAAAGGGCTCGTTTGGAAAGACACACATTGTTGGGTATCATTGGGTACTGGAAAGACTGCAGGATCTGAGCAGTCTGAGCACATTCTCCCCACCTCAGGGGTTTGACTGCATGGGCTTGTGGCCAGCTTGGAGACAGTGCAGCCAGTGGTCTTGGAAGAAACAGAAGGTGCCTCAGCAGGGCCTTTCCCTCCTTTACTTTAGAACTGCTTTTAAGCTGAGACTTAGAAGATTTGGCTTCCTGGCTTCGCCTTGGATCTGTCCATCACTGCAGTGATTTGAGTTGTTGGCTGATCCTGGCTGCAGTCACTGTACCTACTTCCTTTACCCTACTCAGCTGCTGGGGGACGCCTGTGTCAGTGAGGGCACTGCCTCTGCTTCACTTGTCCTGTGTGACTCAGCTTAGACCTTCCCTTGCAGAGCAGCCTCACTGTGCTGGTCGCTGACATTGTCTTGCCCTGCCAAGGTCTCATCTGCTGGCACAACTCCTCCAGTAGCTAATCCCTAGTCCAGCTTAGCTTCAATGATCTGTGATAGCTTTTACACTTGTAAAATAAGGTGTTACTAATGAACATCCTCCTGAATGACACACCAGACACTGCGCCAGCAATGAGGGAGCATCTGTGGGTGGATTATGAGCAGTAACTATTCCATCAGGCTCAGCACAAGCCAGAGGACTGAACCTCACCCTCAAAGGCAATCCTTTGTGTGGGATAAGGATCTTAACAAAAGACATGCCCTTTGGATCTCCTCATCCAGGAATGTACAGGGAATTGTGTCCTTCTATGGACACAGATTAAGGCAGTATTTTACTTGAGGCTCTGAGGTTTTTGTTTGTTTGTTTTTTCCTCCTCTCAAAGCTGTTCGTGAAAGGACATAAGAATGACCTGGAGGGTCAAGCTGCCATGTTAGTGCTACCCATTGTCGCCTCTCTCCTCAACGCATTCATCCCATTCTTCTACTCATGGCTTGGGCTCCTGGAGCACTTCCAGAATCCCAGACACCAGATATACGTCACTATTACCAGGTATTATTGCTATGTCCTCTTAGTGCTTTTAGCCTCAAGTTGATTGACTCTCCTTTTTAAAAGGAGACTGTGTCTAGGTGGGGTGTTTTTCCTCTCACAACTGGGCATGCTGTGAGACTGGTCTTGGCTTTGTAGCTTCTGTAGATGTCCACTGTGCTGTGGGTATCGGGGAAAGGAGGGAGAGTGAAGAGGGGTCTCACTTCACCACAGGTGCCCGGGTGTAGCACTGCCCAACCCGCAGCGCCCTGCGGGCCTCCCTGCCCTGTGAAGCTCTCGCACCCAGGCAGGGGCCTGTGCCAGGGTTGTCACGACCGGCTCCTTCTGCAGCAGGACAGTGGAGCAGTGTCACACCTGAGCTCTGAGCACCTGTTAGTGCTGGCACTGTGCAGGGGTATTGTCAGCGTGAAAGGAGGTGGTCATGTGTGACCTGTGGTTGTCCCGCCACCATTCCTTTCAATGGGCTTATGAACCCGCTGTCAGTGCAGTTACTGTTACTTTTTCCTTCCAGAAATATCATCCTGAAAATATCCATTGTTGGAATATTGTGCTACTATTGGCTTAACATTGTGTCCGCATCAGAGTCACAGGTAAGGTTTTAAAAATATAATTCTTTGGCTTAAAATACCAGCTCAGGAACCACTTTGATAATAGACTTCCACCAGCAAAGCAAAATACATGTAGTCTCTTGTAGAACTGGATTTGCCATCCTGACATTTCTTTATTAGAATCTTTAGGAAAATAACTGTAGAGGAAAAAAAATAGGTGCCCAACTTGAGTTTCAGGTTATCTGAAGCAATGCTCAAAGAGAGATCAGATGGGGTTAGTTAGGGTACTACCAAGACTTGGTCTGGAGCCCAGGCTTTAGACAGACACCTGAGCGTTAGTGAAGGATGCTCAAGTTGTGTGTTTTTTGACTTGTACATTTTTCCATGAGAGTTTTTTTTTTTCCTCCTCCAAAGTGCTGGGAAACTCTGGTTGGCCAAGATATCTATCGACTTGTTCTGGTTGACTTCATATTTTGTTTGCTTGGCTGTCTCTTTGGAGAATTTGTACGAAGGTAAGCGTTCTTTTCTTAATTTTTTGTTTTTATTCATAAAGACTGATGCCAAATATATATGGTCCTTCCATCCTAATGTGAGAAAAGGAGAAGTACAACAGAGACATGTGAGTGGCACAACTGACGCTTCCTTGGTTGTCTCCAGCAGGCCTGGTCTCGGAGCACGTGCCGCGGCTATGTGCCTGCTATTGCTCCTTACAAGGAGACCAGAGGGCTGTTCTGCTTTCCCAGTGTGTCCTCCTTCCCCTTGGATGGAAACCAGGCCCGGAGAAAGGCACAGTGCATGCTGGTAGAGCTCCTGGATGGGGTGAAAAAGGTCCTGGAATTGAGCAACGAGCAGAAAACACTACTTTTCTGTAGACACACAGAAATGCTACTGCTTTGCCTTAATACACCCCTTTGTATTTTTTTTCTTCTCATTTATATCACTTTACAAAGTGCACACAAGTTCTGAATCTTTATTTTAAAAAGCCTTAATTAGGATGTAGCATGGCTTCCAATGTAGAATTTTGTACTCTGGTAGGTGAGGAAGGGTTTCTTTTCTCATTTCATGAGTAAATGACTCTCAGAAGTCATTTACTTCTGAGTGCGTTCCTTTCTACTGCCAGACATTATTTATGAGGTGAGACTGAGAGCACTAAATGTTTACAAGCATTCAGAGTTCCCGGCAATACCTGTAGGAGGTCCATAGTCATTGTTTGCCCTTTCCATACAGTGAGCACAAGGCTGGCACATAAGTTAGAACATTAACGTTAATTAAATAGCAAACAACATTGAGAAAACCTTGAAGACTTTTTCCTGCACAGCTCTTCTGTCATCTGTGTCCTTGTGCTGTTCAGATAGGAAGCCAACTCCCAGCAGGAGGTTACGGTAAAAGCTGCGGTGTCAGCAGTGATGAACGTGCGAAGGCACCAGCCTTATGGCCCCAGGAGATTAGAAATACAGTTGTGCTGATGTGTTCAGAGACACACCCAGGGTGCCCAGCACAGAAACCTTGTTAATGGTGCGGCTGGGCAGATGGTACAAAGTCTGATATTCAAGCAAAGATGAAAAACAAACAACCAAAAAATAAGCAAAATGTGAATCTAGCTCAGAAAAAATAAGATATTAAAATGAAAATATTGGTCCTTAGCAAGAAGCCTCTGAGTACCTGCTTACCTGTCTGTATCTCAAGTTACTTGGGCCCTCACTTAGTTTAAAGTACAGTATACTTCAGGATATGGTGAGAATATCGTCCTATAAGACTTTCAATTGAGGGTGAGATTTTTCAGGACTCACGAACTGAAACGTATGGTTTTGTACTGGAGTAACTTGCAGTTTCAGCTCTTTAACCAGAAAAGTATGTTTATGTGTAGCATTTTGTGTGTGTGTGTGTATATATTTATATTATATATTTATATACATGCTATATATAAATATATATATTAAAAGTATCATAAAAATATCCCAGGTCTTATTCTTATTCCATTATTTTATTGTTTAATTTTTGATTTTCTGTTCAATCAACAAACTCTGCCTGCATTGCAAAATGTAGTGAATGAAGCCACATGAATAATTTGTCACTTTTGACAGTATTCAGGTTCCTTGCACAAATTTCTACAGAGAGTTTCATCATTTAAATGCTATTGTACTGTTTTATCTTTTTTTCCCCTAGAATAATTGGAACAACAGTCTGCGTAAACCTGGGGATGCCAGAATTTGATATTGCACGAAATGTTTTAGATTTGATCTATGCACAGACTTTGACCTGGTAAGTGGTGAATTTATGGCCAAAATTTTGACCCTTAATTGTGCCACAACACATCCTGACTGGTGCTTTTATGAATGTTTTGCATCTTGAAGGAAAGAACAGAATAAATATCTGAGACCATACATAAAGTACCTTGTAAATATTTTTACTTCCCTGTATTCTTTGTAGTTATGCAGATGATAGCAATAACTATTCAGAATCCAGGCAAATTAGTCCACCTGAAGATTGCCTTCTCTAGTAGAAAGCTGTGAAAAGAACATCATGGAATTTTGCTTACTTCCCCACTGGAATAGTGTTCCTATTGAAATAGTTTCAGTATTAAACACTGAAAAAGCATCATTATTTCTTCATTGCTTCTAAGAATGTGTATGTTACTGAAATTATAAGAGAATTTTGCAGGCATGTGGGTACCTATATCCATGTATTTAGTTTGAATTTGCATAGTTTTAAAGGCTAACTTACTGATACAAGATCAGTGTTAATATAGCTATATTTGCCAAACACTAGCTATATAGAAATGTTTTTAGTGCAATAAGCACTGTGCAGTGAACATTGGATGTTTAACTTTTTTTTTTCCTCTATTTTTCTGTATCCTTTCTGATAGGATTGGTATCTTCTTCTCGCCTCTGCTGCCTGGTATCCAGATGATAACATTTTCTATAGTATTTTATGTGAAAAAGGTAACAAGCTTTACATGCATTCATCATAAAGAACTATATCTCTGAGAGCACTTGGCCTCTTAGCAGGGATGAATTGGTTCGAAGCTCTGGGCCTCCTTGGAGGCTGTGAGCTTTGGAGTATGGGGAGCAATCTGATTGGTTGGGCTTTTTTGCTTTAAAAGAGCAAAATTTAGATGTACACGCTCAAGTTACAAAACTTGAGAGGGAAAAATGTAGAAGAGTAGGAGGAGAGGTTAAGAGCACAGTTAGGGAAAAGAATAGTGGAATCAAAAGCTGAGGAAATTAAGGGGTGTATGTGTATACGTGTCCACACAGACACAGTTTGTTGACTTTTCTGCTCCCTTTTCTGCCCCAGTAACCTAAATCTTAGCAGGGTGATTCAGGTAAAGATCGCAGTGCAATTTTCTTCTTTTCAGACTTCTTTTTCCTAGTAGACAATAGATTATTTATTAGAGAGTTAAGTGATTTGTAGCACTGAATGTACAACTGGAGCAAAGCTATAACTAGAACCACGGATTCCTGCTTCCCTGAACTTGGTTTGTGTGTTCTGCACACCCCACTCCCATCAGAACCCATCAGAACCTCACTTTGCTTTGAACCATTTGAAAGGCTGTACTCCTGAAGTTTTTAAAAACTACAATATCTCTCAAGTCCTTACACAAGAAATTCTTGAAAACAATAGTATTCCAGCACTTGCCTCCAGAAATTTCTGAAGGATTGACTTAAGCCCACCTGAAGTGGCAGATGACACTGTGCCAGGGCTGAGTGTGTTCCCATCTCTTTAAAGGTCAGTCTGATGATGAATTGTCAGCCTCCTCGCAAGGTCTGGAGAGCTGCTCAAATGACAACGTTGTTCATCTTCCTGCTCTTCTTCCCATCCCTTGTGGGAGTCCTGTCTGTCATTGCAGTCACTGTCTGGAGGTAAGTAACAGCACCGATGTTCAGGTTTGCCGTCTTAACGCGTTGATTTGAAAACAGGCAGAAGAATCGGTGATTTTTCCATGTATAAAAGATAAATCCTTTTTAATTGCCTGTGAAAGGATTCAAACATTCATGAAATGTTCTGTGTTCTCAAAACAAATTGTTCTCAGTTTGTAAGAATGTGGTTAGTGTAGTGTGTAGGTTGTATGGGAGCATACGCTGTCTCAGAGGAGAGTGGGAAGAGAAGCAAAGTTGCACTGAAATTTTGGGTTCCTTTTAAATGTCGCAGAAAATTCTTTGATTTGGCTTTTCTTCCTCAAAGCTTTCTGTGACTGAGTCTGTTGCATTACAAGCTATACTGAG
>JAVCKT010027856.1:0-15349 GCA_032273925.1 Rhynchotus rufescens | reverse complement strand
CCAGGGATTCTGCCCCCTGCCCCAGGATCCTGCAGCCCCCCTTCCCCCCCCTCTGCCCATGGACCATGCACTGCAGACTGCCCCAGGCTTCCACATCCTCCCGTCAGGCTCCTGCATTTCCCACTGCGATCCCAGTTCCCCCCGCCCGCCGCCAGGATCCCATGTGCCCCCTCCTCCGCATCCTGCCCCACCTCACGCTCCCGCCGCCCGCAGGCGCACCCTGGCCGACATCATCATGGAGAAGCTGACGGAGAAGCAGACGGAGGTGGCGTCGGCGCTGTCGGAGGCGGGGGGCTGCCCCCTGCCCCAGCTCGACCCCCGCGTGCTGGAGGTCTATCGGGGCGTGCGGGAGGTGAGCGTGGCAGCGAGCGCCCGGCGTCGCTCCCGGCCCTCCCGGGGGTCGCGTGGGCGACGCCGGAGGCCTCGACAGCCCCCAGCACGTCCCAGCGCTCCGGCACTCACTCCCGCTCCATCCCAGCCCAGCCCGCTCACATCCGTCTCTTTTTTCCTTTTTAAAGGTCCTGTCCAAATACCGGAGCGGCAAACTCCCCAAGGCCTTTAAAATCATTCCCGCCTTATCCAACTGGGAACAGATCCTCTATATCACGGAGCCGGAGACGTGGACGGCAGCTGCCATGTACCAGGCGACGAGGTAGGACGGGGTCTGCGAGGTGCCCGTTGCAGGTTTTCTCTTTGCTTTGTCTTCTTGCGAGTTAACAACAGATATAAATGCTGATAAAGCAGTAGCTGCCTCCTGCCCAGGCGGAGCAAGTGCTGGGGGGTCCCTGAGCTCAGGTGCCTTAAGGGATCTGCCTGTGGTTACGTGTTCCCAGGAGCTGCTCGCGCGCTGCCTAGATCAGACCTAGCTTCGGGCTTTGCCTTTTCCAGGATATTTTCATCCAACCTGAAAGAAAGGATGGCCCAGAGGTTCTACAACCTGGTGCTGCTGCCTCGGGTCAGGGACGACATTGCCGAGTACAAGCGCCTCAACTTCCACCTCTACATGGCTTTGAAGAAGGCCTTATTCAAGCCGGGGGCCTGGTTCAAAGGTAGCGTCTCCCCCCGCGTTCACATTGTGCGTGTCAAACACGGCGCTAAGTATGTGACAAGGAGGGAGGAAGAGGATGCTGGGCCCCCTGTGGCGTCGAGCGAGGGGGGAGCTGCGGCTATCCTGGGATCCCAGGACGGAAGGCAGCTTGAGGCCCGCGGTGCCTGATGCTTCCTGCCCCACAGGGATCCTCATCCCGCTGTGCGAGTCGGGCACGTGCACCCTGCGCGAGGCCATCATCGTGGGCAGCATCCTCACCAAGTGCTCCATCCCCGTCCTTCATGCCAGGTGAGGCGGCGGCGCCGGGCGGCGGGAGCCTCCCGGGAGCCCCGGGCTGGGCCGCGGAGGGGCGGGCGGGGGGCTCGGCGGGCTGAGGTGCCGCCCTGCCCGCAGCGCTGCCATGCTGAAGATCGCCGAGCTGCAGTACAGCGGCGCCAACAGCATCTTCCTGCGCCTGCTCATCGACAAGAAGTACGCGCTGCCCTTCCGTGTGGTGGACGCGCTCGTCTTCCACTTCCTGGCCTTCCGCACGGAGCAGCGCGTCCTGCCCGTGCTCTGGCACCAGAGCTTCCTGGCCTTGGCCCAGCGCTACAAGGAGGACCTGTCCTCGGAGCAGAAGGAGGCCTTGCTGGAGCTGCTCAAGGTCCACAGCCACCCTCAGATCTCCCTGGAGATCCGGAGGGAGCTCATGAACTCCAAGACCCGGGATGTGGAGGGGCAGGAGCCGGTGCCCATGGAGTGAGGGGGAGGCAGGGGCAGCTGCAGCCCCGACCTGCTCTGGGCCCTCGTGCCAGCCCGGGTGCAGCGGAGGCGCCGGGAGGTGCATTGAGTTTCATCCCTGAGATCCTGCTGCTCCAGACCAGGAGCATCCTGTGAGCCGGCCTGCCTTCCTCACGCTGCTCATCATGGGACAGGGTGGTCCGTTGTCCCACCAGGGCCCAGCAGGAGAACAGGAGCGTTTGGCCTGTTCCCACTTGGAGAATAAAAGCTGAGCTCTGTGCGGCAGTCCTGGGTGGTCCTGTCAGCTGTGCCCGCAGCGGGGCCTTGCCTTGGCCCATCTGCTCCTGCCCCTGTCCCCAGCGGGTGGCAGAGCAGAGCCACCAGCCGCCAGAATCACAGAATGGTCGGGGGTGGAAGGGACTGGTGGAGATGATCTGGTCCAGCCCCCCGCTCCAGGAGGGACACCCAGAGCACATGGCAGAGGGGGGCAGCCAGCTGGCTTTGGAAGATCTCCAGTGAAGGAGCTTCCCCAGCCTCCCTGGGCAGCCTGGGCCAGGGATCTCTCGCTCTCACAGTGCAGAGGTTCTTCCTCACGTGCAGATGGACCTGCCTGGGTTTCAGCTTGTACCCCCTGCCCCATGTCCAGTCAGTGGCTCCTACCCTGCAGAGCAGGTGCCGTGGGGCAGAAACAGCAGCGAGGTTGGGGCTGCCTTTGCTGCTCCCAGGGCCTCCCCACACCCCCTTCCTCCCAAACCCCCCCTGGCCCCAGGATGTGTTTGAGCAGTCGCCTCCCTGCACGCTGCCCTAGGGCAAGGTTTGGGGTCCCCCACGCCCAGCACCGCTGGAGCCCCCAGCGGGGCTTTCCTGGCTCCCGGAGGCTGCTGAGGGCCCAGGCCTCTCCGCAGCGGTCTGGGGTCCTGCCCGCTCGCGAGACCCCGGCCCTGCCCCGCAAGGGGCAGAGTCCTGCAGGCGGCACCGGGAGAGGAGCCGCTGCCCTGCGCCCGGCCCGGGCCCCGCGCGGCCCCTCCAGCGCCGGCACCTTCTCCCTGCTCTCCCATGGAGCAGCAGCCGCTGAAGCCGGGCGGCCTGTGGCGCCCATAGGTGCTCACACTCTGTGGCACATGGTACTTTTCCCCCCCTCTTCCTGCTTTTACCTCCTGTAAGGACCCGGTGCCGGGGGGAGCTGGAGGGCGGGCACCCGTGCCGGTTGTGCTGGGGCGAGGGAGGCGGCAGCTCCCGGGGCGCTCTCGGCGCCTGCTCCCTGCCCGGGCCTGTGTCCCCTTCTCCGCCAGCATCGAAAGGGGCGCGGGGCGGGGGGATCTCTGTGACATCATCCAGGCCCCCCAGTGCTCCGCGCTCCAGCACCAACGGCCCCTGGTCCCCTCTCAGCCCTGCCCTTGCTGGTGCTCCGGGGCCTGGGAGCCCCCCGGGAGCAGGGAGAGCAGCTCTGCCCCAGAGCTGGGGGGGTGTTGTTGCTGCCCCCCTGCCCTCCGCAGAGCAACTTCCAAAAGGAAGAACCGGGACCTGTTGGCATCTGTTTAAAATACTTTATTGCAACGTCATATGGCCCTCTGATTCTCCCAGCAGTGGGACTCTTGCATGCGAACACCAAACCAGTTTACTCTTAAATTAAAAACTCCTTTATATATATAATTTCTTTCCTCTAGTCCAGCCAGGCTCTGTGCTCCCGCTGCCCTCCCTGCTCCCAGGGCTCGGTGGCAGATGGCCCTTTCTGGCAAACGCCGGCGGCGGACGAGCAGCCCAAGGCTCCGGGTCCAGCGGCAGGAGGGAGCGTTGCCGAAGCCTCCGCACCCCAGGAAGGCAACAGCCGCAGCTGCCCGTGCCGGGGCCGCCCAACACCGACCGCTGCCCCCGTCCCCGCAGCGCCTCCGGCTTCTCTTTGTTAATACAATACTACAATTTAATGGTCCTCTCTTAGAAAAGCAGCATTATTTTTTCCTTAAAAAAAAAAAACACTTATAAAAACTAACAGGATCAACAGGAACACAACAGAAACGCAGTCACCCTCCGACTGAAGGGGGCAGCGGCTTCACCCCCCCCCCAGGACCCGCCGCAAAGCCCGGGGGCGCAGAGCAGCCCCTCGCCGCGCGGGCCGGGCCATAGCAGCACATTCAGACGGGTCTGGGAACAGCAGGGCTGAGGGCTGCCCTGCCGCAACGATACCGGCCCCCGAACCAGCTTCCAGGGCGAGGGCCCGCGGCTCGGGGAGGGCACGAAAAGGCACTTTTGGCAGGGGAGGACGGGCAGCCTGGCCCCAGCAAGGACGGCGAGTTTCCCTCCCTCCCCTTTCCCAGCAGTCACTAATAAATTAAGCAGCCTGGGGGGGGCAGCGGCAGCCCCGGCCCTGGGGACACGGCCCCGGCGCAAGGCAGAACCCGCAGCCCCAGCGGCCAATGCAGCGAGGCACAAGGCACACGATTCCCGCACGATTCCCGCCCGATTCCCCCGCAGAAGCCGCCGCGCCGCTCGCCCCCCCGGCCGCCCCTACCTGCCCCTCCACAAGGGCCACCGGAGCCCCGAGTGCTCAGAGCCCTGCACCGCCCTCAGGGTCCCGCAGCCCCCGGGGGGCAGCAGGAGAGGGGTTACGGATATTTTGGTTGGGAAGCCGAGCGCGAGGCTCCCTCTGCCTTTCCGATGGCCCCCACAGCACTGCGGGCGGTAACGGTGCGGAGGGGACAGCGACAAGCGGCCACTCGGGCTAAGGGGAACGCGAACGGAGAAACTTTTTACAACTTGGTTTTGGATTGTGCACCCCCTCCCAGCTATTCCCGAGTCCCAGCTCCATGAAACAGTCACCTCACCCCTGCCACCTGCAGAAGCCACTGAGCCTCCTGCACCCACCTCGATGGCTCAGCATAAGGGTCCCCAAACCCCCCCGCTGCCCCTCTCCAGCACTAGGAGCTGCGACGAGCCAGCACGGAGCCTCTTGCATCCAGCAAGACGAGCAAATCCTCAGCAGGCTCCAAATGGACAGGGCAGATGGACGGGCAGGTGGAAGCCAAAGAGCTTTGGGTGTCCAGGGCAAGGTCCTGCTCTCACGGGGCTGGGCGGCTCTCGGGAAGGGGAGCCGGGTCACAGGTTGATGTCCGTGACGTCTGTGGGCGTCCCGGTGGGCTGGCTGGCGGGGTAAGCAGCAGTCTTGGCTCTGTACTCCTGTTGGCTCTGGGACACCTGCTTCAGGCTCTCGGCCAAGGCAGCCTCGATCTGCTCCTGACAGGCCTTGAGGCAGTCCTGGGGAGAGGAGACACCAGAGAGGCCTCAGCTCCGAGCTGCTGCGCTCGGCCTGCAGCCCCTCAGCACACACGGGACAACACAGGCCTCCTCCTGCCAGCAACATCTCCACCCTGCCGCGCTTCGGTCCCCTCCGACGGGGACGGCTCTGCTGGCTCCTGCCTTTCCTGCAGAGCCCCACACCTCCCAGTGCCTGCTCGGAGGCATCCGACCCCCATGGACTCCAACCCAGGGGCCCCCGGAGCCTCCCAGGGGCCGGGCAGCCGAGGGGACACACGAGCCCCACAGGCAGCAGGACGCAGAGCAGCCCCATGGGCTATGGCCTTCTGCTGGCAACAAAGCCAGGACCTGTTCTTGTGACGAAGCAGCCCCGAGCTACAAGCAGACGAGGAAACTCCCGCAGCTGACGGGGCTGCGATGCAGCCAGGGCCGTGGGAGGCAGCTCCGAAGGGCAGCGCTTGGCGCGGCCGCCTGCGCAAAGGTGGCACCTTGCGAGGCCGGGCGGCCTCCGCGCGCTCGCTGGAGGCTGTCACACAGCGAGATCTCTTACCAGGAATCCGCCAGGGTTCTTAGAAACTGTCAGAGGATGTGGCGAGCAAAAATAGCAACGCCCACCTCCCCTTCCCGGCACGTTTCCAGTAAGCACGGCCTCTAACCCTTCCACCGCAGGCGCCTCGCGCAACGGCCTCAGCAGGGGCGGAGGCGACAGCGCGAGCCCAGGGCTCCCCGTCTGGGGCACCATCCAGCGGGGCCCGTTCCCGTGGCGTCTGCACTGACCCCACAGGAGCTGAGGGGACACGAGCCTAGAAGCTGCCCCTGGGCTCTGCGCACGCAGCTGCACCAGGGCGCCAGCGCCCCCATGCCCAGCGCAGGGGGCCCAGCTCCTCCTCAGGCTCTCCAGGAGCCGTAGGGAATCCCACGGGACCTGGGAAGCAGGGGGTGCAGAGCAGCACCAGCCTCTTCCAAGCCCCAGCACCTCCAGCAGGGAGCAGCCCCGGCCAGGGGCACTTCGGCATTCCCACCTGCAGGAACCAGGTCCCTCCCTGCTCGGTCCCTCAGGGAAAGCGAGTCCCAGAGCAGGCAGGGAAGGGCCCAGGAGTAGCAGGGCTGGAGGTAGAGGAGGGTGGGAGGAAGGGAACCTTCCTCAGCTCCCTTCCCTGCTTCCCACCTGTTCCTCCGCTGCCTCCGACCCGCTCTGCTCCCAGGGCAGGTTTGAGCCCCTGCCCCACTCACCGCAGCAGCTTGAGAGCAGCTGGCCGCGCCAACCCACTGCTTAAAAAGAGGCTCAAACAAGAAATAAATAAAAAAAAAATCCAGCTCGTGCTAAGAGAACAGGCGGCCCCGTCCCGCACACGCAGACGGTGCCAGGTCCCGGCCCCCCGGCAGCGCAGGCGCCTCCTCCAATTCCCAGCGCTGCTGTCGGGGGACTGTAACTGACCCGGCGCGGCTGCCGGAGCGCGGGCAGGAGCAAAGAGCAGATTTGCAGGCAAGAAAAGGCCCCGGCAGGAGGAAGGCTCCTGATTTCTTCGCTGCAGCGTCCTGGAGCCTGGGGGTCTCCTTGGGGCCCCCTTCCCTAGGAGGAGGGCAGAGGAGGGACAGGTAGATCCCCGTGGTCACCCGCATGCCCAGCCGATGCCTCGGCCGCCGCGTAACCGGACACCGGCCGAGAGGAGCAGATGCGGAGCCGGGCTCCGTCCCAGCGCGTCAACCCGATCCCACCGACACCTGCCTGCCCGGCCGACAGCCGCTTCCCTTTGTGCCTCTCGCGGGGCAGCTGGACAGGCAGAGCAGAGCCCAGCGAGGGGCTGGACTGAGGTTCCGGGCCCAGGACCCATCGCTGCGTTTGGAGACGCTCCCTGATCTGCAGGCCCTGCTCAAACCCAGCTCAGCCCAAATCCAGCTCAGCCCAAAGCCAGCCCAGCCCCATGGCAGACAACATGAGCCCCGCAGCAGAACAGGAGACAGAGGGAGGCAGGGCCCGGAGCACTCACCACCTCCGTGCCGGTGATGCTGGCCAGCAGCTCGGTGACGGCCTCCCCGCTGAAGTCATCCAGGGAGACGGTGAGGCCGTGCATGGCGGCTCCGATGCTGCCGGTTGCAATCATGGACGGCGGGTACAGAGCAAAAGTGTAATCTAGAATGGGGACGGCAGCACAAGAGGCAGGAATGAGCCATGAGCAAGTACGTGTGCGCCCTGGGACATCTTGGGACTGAGTTCCCTGCAAAAGGAGCGAGGGCTGGACAGAGCGGGCAGAAATGGAGTGGAGCAACAGGGAAGACAGGCTACATATCAGAGCTGCAGGCTCCGAGAAGCTCCTTCTCCAGGCTCGTCCCAGCCCCAAAGATGCTGCTGCTCTAGTGACTTAGCTGCTACCAGCTCAGATTCAACCTGCCCTGCCCTGCCCGCCCCCGGGGGCCGCACGGCTCCCGTGGAGGCACCGACCTGTGGCACACAAGGCGATGAAGGTCTGTGCGTGTTTCTTCACCAGCTCCATCTTGTCCTTTGGCAGCGGGAGGTGGTAGAGGATGTGAGCCAAGAAGTCGTTCGCTATCACGGACACGAGGTCCCACTTTAGCTTCTCCAGGACTAACATCTCC
The DNA here is from genome assembly GCA_032273925.1 of Rhynchotus rufescens. NCBI lineage: Eukaryota > Metazoa > Chordata > Aves > Tinamiformes > Tinamidae > Rhynchotus > Rhynchotus rufescens. The sequence continues at coordinate 7,731 of JAVCKT010027856.1, read as the reverse complement.
CAGTCCTGCACAGTCAGAGAGAGAGACAACGTGTTACTCAGGTGGCCCAGGCCCACCAGAAACACGCACCAGATCCAAGGGCAGATAAGCACAAGCTTATCTGGGCCAGTCAAACAGTGCAATCCATGAGACAGGGCAGAAGGAGAAGAGGGAACGTCCCTGCTTTGTGATTATGGCACGAATCCAAGCTCGAGCTGTTGCAAAGCTTGGAGTAAAGATCAAAAGAGGAAGCGATAAATCTGGTTTCTCCTTTCCGAGGTGCAGCGGGATTAGCCGCCGATGTTCCTCTGCTTTGCAAGGCTACTGAGCAGCCAACGCAGGGAGAAAAACCAGCCCTGAGAGCAGCAGGGAGGCTGCCCTCGTCCTCCTCCTCCTCCTCCATGCTGGGGGGCTGCAGCAGGTCCCCTCTGCAGGAGCGGAACCAGGAGAAGGTGGAAGCAGGAGCGTCCAGGGCTGCCCCCGAGCAGCCCCTTCGTCACTAGGGGTGACATCTGGGATTGCCCGTGAGCTCGGGGACACGCCTGGGTGCCCAACGGGGAGGCCACCAGCCCGACAGACGGCAGACACCGGGCACGGCACCTCGGAGCTCCAGAACAGCAGATGGGCAGAGCACTTCCCGCTCATCACACCTGCCAGCACGCTCGGCCCCGCATCCCCAGGCGCCTCCCAGGGAGCCCCTCAGCCCGTGCTCTGCGGCCACCCGCGCGGCCCGGCGCGCTCCCAGCGCACGTGCCCAGCCCCACGTCCCTGCCCCACGCGATGCCCAGGAACAGGTACTTCCGTCGCGGCTTCCCTAGCTGCAGCCCAGGCAAGGTTGGGAACAGATGGCAGGAAAGGCCCAAGTGCCCCCGCTGATTTCACACGGGGCCGGGGCTGCTCCTCTCATCTGCTCTTTGAGCGCTGGGCCTGGGTCCCAAGGCTGGGCCAGCACTTGGCAGAGCCGCCCGCAGAGCCCATGAAGCCCTGGCACGGTTTGCACAGGCCTGCAGCTCCTTGGGAAGGAAGAGCAGCAGGAAGGAGCAGCCTCCCGATCCCGCTGCAGGATCCGGGAGCTCCGCAGCGCCTGGGCGCGACCGCGTCGCCGACGGAGCCGTCCCGGGAGAGCGGCGCATTCCCAGGAGCGAAACCTGCCCCTCCGCGGGGCGGTGTCCCCGGCAGGGCGCACTGAGCGCCCCCGGGGGTCACTCCGGGTCCCCCAGGTCCCCAGCTGTGCTCAAGGTCTCCAGCTCCTCTGCCCGGACCACAACCCGCGGCTTCTCTCCAGCCCCATTCTCTGGAAAAGCAGTGAGTCGGATCTGGTTCCTGGGTGTCGTCGGGCCCCCCGAGCCCTCCACGTGCCTGGCTGTAGGAGCCAGCATCCCTCAGCCTGGGGGGATGAAGCCAAAGGGGATGTTTAACCAGACCCCCCACCCCAAGGCCTGGCCCTGCCCTGCAGAACGTCCCCCTTTTGTCCAATAGCCTAAAATGACAGGGTCACTTCTGCCCACAAGGTGCTGAGGGGGTGCTAGCAGAGACCAATTTGAAGAAGTGAGATTGATTTTTCATAGGGGCAGGTCTCCATTATCGCGCTCTCTCTTTTTTTTTTTTAAACCCGCTCTTTCCCCTTACACAACAAGCCCAGCTCCGAGTTGCTCAAACGATCGGCGTTGCCCAACCTGTTCCTAACGCCCCGCAGGCCCAACGCGCCGTTCGCCGCCCCACAGCCTGCACTTTCCACCCCGTAAGCGGCATTTCGCTCGCATGCAGTCGTGAGCCTCCCACGGGGATGGCCAGCCTGCTTTCTCTCCCCCTAGTCCTTCTATTCCTTACGCCAAATCCTCCTAAGGGTAAAAGGCAGAAAGAAATCCAGCAATAAACTCTGGACCCTCAGGATCACGGCATGGGTTGTTTGCGGTGTGTGATACAACAGGGCGACTGAAACAGCATGGACAAAAGCAGGAAACACCAGCGTTGGCCATTGCTTAAGCTGCAGTAGCTGAAGGTGGCACAGGGGAAGGCCCGAGGGCTGGAGAGCTCTGTCTCCAGCTGTCACCAAGCTGGAAGCCACCAGAAGGAGCCGGCAGACTGGCCAGGAAAGGCGGCCGCCGCGCTGCAGCCAGCGCCACCAGGCCCCGTGTCACCAGAGGACGACGCAGCCGTTGAGGCTCCCCCAGCACTGACCCACCACCGCCCGGCCGCTCGGGACGCAGGCACGGCTCTTCCAAACACAGAGGTTCAGCACGTCCTTGAAAAACCCCATTTCAATCAGCCCGATGCTGAGACCCAGCGGCGCCCGGGGGAGGCAGCAGGAGCTGAGGAACATCAGCAGCTCCCAGGGTTTCCTGCTGGGAAGAGTCTCCTGCTCCTCGCCTGGCTCCTGCCGCCCCCGGGACTTGCTGCTTGGAGCCTCTGAATCACTTGATCTGTGGAAGAAGCAGAACAAAAGGCTGTGGGAGATGAGCAGGCAGGTCCGCAGCAGCAGCACCGCGCTGCAGCAAACATCCTTTTCCTGGCATTTTGTTTTGCACCTAATTGAATCAGTCTCTGCCTGGCTAATGAAGGAGAGGAAAAAAGTGGAATTTTCTCCTTTGTTTCTCGAGCTGGTGGATCCCACCCTCTGGCTGGAAGGCTCCCCACAGCAATCCTACCCCTCCAGCCTCTGCAGGATCCCCACGCCAGGCCAGGACACTGAGCAGCAGAAACTTCTCTAGCCGAGTTTCCCCGCTGTGGGCTCGTCCCCCGGCCCAGCTGAATGCCGTGCAACTTCACAATAACAACAAAAAGCACCAAAGCAGGAACCCCTACTCCCTGTTACTTTTGCTCCCTTCCAGTGGGATCTCAGAGCACAGTCCTCTGGCCGTGGAAGCGCCTCGTGGCCCGGTCGCTGTCCCCATCACTCTGGCAGCGGCTCACACGCACACAGCTTTTACTCAACCCACAGCTCCACAAACTCAGACCGGGATGCGACAAACACCGGCTTTTTGCAGCGACAGTCGCCCCGTTCACCGGGTTCTGCCCTCGCCCCACAGCAAGGAGGCTGCAGCAACGCGGGGGAGGCTGCGCGGGGCCCAGCGCCCTGCCCGCAGCAGCCCTGGCCCTGCCAGCGAAAGGAAGTTGTGCTCGATTTTGTCACCCGGTTGATAAGGTGCCGTTTTACACTATCGCAGGCTCGATGAGACACTGGCGGAGCAGGAACAGGCTGCACGCCGCCGAGCTCGCGAGCTGACTCAAACGGAGGCTGGGAAGAGCTGCCGCTGCTGCTGTTGGCCACCCAGCCCACCCAGCACGAGACGCAGCTACAGGAACGAGCGGCCACGAAAGCCCTTCTGCAGAGGAGAACCTCGGGGCGAACGGCTGTTTCCACTCCCCAACCAGACGTCAAGACCGAGCGTCAAGCGTGAAGATGTCAGCTTTAAAGGTGGCAATGGCCACAACCATCCCACCTGTGCAACAAGCAGAAGCAGAAATCCACGCAACGCACTTAGCTGGGAAGTCAATGCTCTACCCCAAGTAAATATCCCTGCTCAACCATCACCCCTGCCCATTGACTCAAAGTGAGGTACTGGGGACAAACCAGGTGGCTGCTAACGAGCCAAAGATGAAGGAGACCTACACCAGCTGCTCTCCTCAACCCTCAGTCCTCAAGCATCTCGACACTCTCTTGCACAGACCAGAAAAGTCTCTATGAAAAAAGGAAAGGTAGGTTAGATAACACCCCTGACGGAAATCCAACTTCCTCCAATGGACAAGTCCCTTGTTGCATCATTTCCTTCTCCCCAGAATAACTTCATCAAGATTTTGTTTAAATGGGCCCTTTCTGGACTGCTGAGCTGCTGCCAAGCATCCCTTCAAGAGAACGATGCCAAGCTGCTGGAAAAGGGAGCCAGCTTCCTTGAAAAGGCCTGGAAGGACAAGCTGGGAGCTGAAATGGCACTGATCCATGAGGGGAGGCCAGGATGTACCATTGTCTAGCCTTAATGAAGAAGCTCCCCTTCCCTCCCCACCCTCTTCCACTGCAAGGTTGTGAAAGAAGAGAAGTAATATTACCACGATTAGCACAGAGGAGGAAAACAGCAGCTCATCCTGGTTTTGTAATCAAGACATTAACTCTTGGTGGGTCCCCAAGTGAAGACAAACCTTTCAAGTATCTTCAGATGTTACCTCTGCTTCCTCTTTAGATCAGGCGGCAAAGGGCCAGCAAGGTGGGATGTGCTAAACCAGCCTTGTGCTGGGCTGGGAAATGCCACCACCAGGTCACAACCTACAGAGCACATTACATTTACTGGAAGAGTCCTCCCCTACCTCAGGTTTCATTTAAGGGCTGTGCCTGGTCCATCTTCTGCTCCATCATTTGGCTAGCACAAGTGACCAGACTCTGCAGCTTTAAGCTAACAGGATCCTGCCTGCTCATGACCACTGCTTTGGGAAAGAAAATGATCCTATTTGCCTGAAAAGCCATCTTTGGCTATCCCAAGATTGGTTTTTGGCCCCCAAGATGAAGTCGTTCTTGTTGACTTCAGCTGCATCACCCCAAAGTACGATGACAAGATGTGTGCTAACGCATCTTTGCTTTGTGTTGTACTAAGTATCCCAAGAGTCAAGCAGGAGACGGGAAAATAAAAAAGGAGACCTCCAGGTAGAAGCCCTTCTCCACACACCCCAAAAAAAACCAACAATGAAGCCAATCCAGGCTCTATGGAAAAAGTATTCAACACGTCCACGAAGGCCCACGTGCAGCCAAGGACCCAGCCTGCAGAGCCATTAGGACCTGTGGTGATGTCCACTGATTTGCACCCCAAAAAGCAAGTGTCTGCAGGACCACCACAGCAGGATCCCCTTTTAAGTCTGGATCTGATATGGAGACAGAGGATGGAAACACAGGAGCAAGAGCATGCAACTGCAACCCATTTTTCAGGGTAAGAAACCATCTACATTCTTCATGAATGCTACTTTGCCGAGAGGCACCTACAAATAACTACAGGGAAGGCAATATGCAGGTGAGGGGATTTTCCCCGGTCTTTACTGGCACTTGGAAAAACCATGTTCATGCTGGAGTCCCCCAGTGACCAGAACTGCTTTCTGCTTTGCACCTGAAAGTTTTGTGGGTTCATCCCCCACCTCGGGGATGAATCACGCTCAGACCCTCTCACTCACTCCCCGGTTAGGAAAAAGAAAATAAAAAGCATTTGTATTTAATAAGGCGATGATTAACCCTGAGAAATTCTAATGGACAAAGTGTCTCCAGGGATGTTTGTTACTTGAAGAGAGGTGGCTGTTTCCTCCCAAGGGCTCTGATCTAAGAGCTCGGAAAGCCCCCAGGAAAGGGCTTCTCCAATTTCCTCCCCCGTTGGCAAGGCTGGACGCAGAGGTTTGGCTCTTTTCTTCCCTGTGAATAGCTTTTATAGAGCAGCACGAACCCGTTTGCCTTTCAGAGCGCAGACAGCTGCCGCCACCGTGCCCTATTGGGCGAGCGGCCCTGCTCCAACTCCAAGCCTCGTAGCGGGCCCCGGGCAGCAGCAATTCCAGCTATTTCCAGCCTGTTTTACAGACCTCACCGCCTTGGCAGCTCTGCCAGCCTTGATAGCACAACATAGCAAGGCGAATTTGGGGTCACCAAGTTCCCACCCAGTTTTTCCCGGTTACTCTCTGCTTAACGCTTCGTATTCCCAGGGAGGTAGAAAGGCAATCCCAGCGTCGCGCCGGATGCGGTGCTGAGGACAAGGCAGGGATGCTGTGACCAGCAGCGAGGACGGGGGCCTTTGTTCTCTGGAGCTGTCACTCGGGCTGCGAGGGACCCTGGCGCGTGCTCCACACCGGCTCCAAGGCCCGGGAGCTCCCAGGATAACGCGGAGGTACCACTTCCCACCCGCCCTGCGTGGGGTGAAGGCGGCTCCAGCAACAAGCGGCGACATCCACCGGGGCAAGGGAGCGGGGAGGCTGCACAGGGAACGCGGAGGAAGGCGCCGGAGGGGCAGGAGCGAGGGCAGGAGGGGCTGCGCACGTGGGGACGTGGCCACGGGGCAGCGCGTGGGAGGCGCGAGCCGGGCAGGGGCAGAGCGTTACCAGGAGCTGCTGCGGCGTGATGGAATTGTCCGTGTAAATGCAGAGCTTCTCCACGGTCAGCGGCATGGTCTCGCGCAGCTTGGAGGCCAGCAGCATGCACACGGCTCCCAGGAGCTGCAGGTGGCTCTTCCGCACGCACACCGACGACAGGTAGCGGTCCACGTAGTTCATGGCCAAGGGGAAGACCTCTTCTTCGCACTTCTGCTCCTCGCACACCTGGCAGAAGCCGGCAACAGGAAAGGAGGTTACGACGGGCGCCGGACTCCCCGGATCCTGCCCGCGCGGCCGCTCCAAAGCTGGGCGCGAAGGTGCTTCACGCTTGTTTGAAGGGCTTTGGCACCACCGTCATGCTGAGGAGCAAGTTAACTGCAGGGGTAAACCTGGGGCTCGAGGGGAATTAGACTAGCAGAGAACTGGACCAGCCTTAAGAGTTCACTTTCCTATAGAACGCAGCAAGAGTGAGAGGTGGTTTGGAAGAGCACACGCCAGAGCAGCAGTACTTCTACTTGCCCTTGTTGGGGATCCTTGGGGATCCCTACAGCCGGGCAAGCAGCAGGCTGGTGGTTTCCTTCTCCGCGGGTCCCTGGGACCTCCGCAGGAGTCACCGTTTCCAGCGCATCTCCAGCTGGAGACCCAATAACTGCAGGAGCCACCGTCGCTTCTGGCGGCTCCACCTCACGCAGCCCAGAGACACGGGAGGAATCAATGGCCGAGCCCACAGGTCTTTCTTCCCCCTCCTCTTTCTCATACCACAGCCCTAAACAGAATGCAGGAGTTCTCGATTTCAGTCCTCTACTCACTCTGATCTCATGGCCAGCACCAAAGCCCTGCTCATATTTACTTCCTTCTTTCATGCAACCATAGAAATATTGGGGTTTCTCCTCAAGCTGCAGCAGCCACCACCGCTCCCGCCTCTGCCTTGCACAGACACTAAGATACAGATCCCAAGAACAAGCTCCTCAGCACAGGGCTGACTGTTGTTTGGGGCATTTTCCCTTTCTTTTTCCACAGTTTTCACAGAAAAAAAAAAAAAAAAGACAAGTCAGGTCTAGGTGCAAGTTCTGCAAGTTCCAAGTGAATTTAACCCCATCTGCACTGGCCAAACACACGTCCCCGTGCCTGTGACTAAATGCTCCGCGCCGCCAGTCTTGCTCATCGAAAGCCTTCAGCACCATTTACTTTGCAGCCGCCTTCAGAGCTCCACGGGAGCAGGCTCCACAGCAGCACTCCGATAACTGACCTCCCTGAAGAAGGAATTGCAGAAAGAGACCAGCAAAACTGCGAAACGCCTTTTAACGAAGGCGAGTTATTCCGTTTTTCGCGTTGCTGCGGCGGGCAGCAGCCGCGCGGGAGCCGGGTCGGGGCCGGGCAGCCCCGGCCCTGTCCTGCCCGTCGCTCCGCTGCCCCGCGGAGCAGGGGGCTCTCTCGGGGGGCTCACACGGAGCCCCGGGAGCTCGCCCTCGCCGAGCTGTTTCCCGCAGAGCGCGGCACGCGTTTTTAACTTGGGGAAGCGGCCGCTAGTCCCAGAACTGGCCCCATTTAACCGCGCGTGTTCATCCCAGTCGGCAAAGACGCGGCGCGGCTGCCGGGCGCGGGCAGCCCCTTCCCGGGCGGGGAGCCCAACCCGCGGGGCTCGGGGGGCTGCGGCCCCGGCGACGGGGACACAGCGGGGCAGCCGCCTCCGGAGCC
>JAVCKT010027853.1:0-28638 GCA_032273925.1 Rhynchotus rufescens | reverse complement strand
CACGGTTAATGAACAGTTGGAGTGGCACAACTTCTGAATTTCTGTAATCATGGAAAATGACTGCCTGTTGTTAAGTGGGTGATTCAGCAATGTGGTAATAGTGACTTTTCAAGAAGTTAAATGATGGGAAAAAACATTCAAGGAGATATGTTAAATGAAGGACCACTTATTTGAAAAAAAAAATGTGTTATTCAAATTCTTATTGCTGTTCTTCAGACCTCTAAACGTTAAAATAATTTTGGAATGCAAAAATTGTGTGAGGCAATTACATGCAGATCACCAGATTTATTGCAATTCCTTCACTTACAAATGTGAAGGAGTTATCTGATTAGCTTGGACTCACAAAAGCTGGTATCCAGTGCCCTTAATATTCCCTTCAGTTATAGCCTAAGCTGCTAATACGATATTTTAAATCTTGAGTTGGTTTGTGCATTGCTGCATAGGATGGAAGGATAGAACTGGAATTAATGACACAGAAGGGCCTCTTATTCTTGAATTCCTGAAAAGTGAAATGTTGCCTTGAATGGTTTCGCTAGGATAATAGAGGGGGGGAAAAAAAAAGGTATAATTAGAGGTTTTAGAATCATCATTTTCCGAATGAAAAGTCTAACAAATGCAGTATATACCTATAAGATCAGCCTCTTTTGCTATTTTTTTCATGAAGCAAAAAATATTGTTAAACTTATGATAGCAACCTACTAGAAACTTAACTATATATCAAATCTGCTGTTAGACTACAAGATCAGGAGCTGAGGGGAAATCCAGCTTGACTGTCAGACATGGAAGATGTGCCAAATAAAAGGTGCTTCTAAGATACAGTTTATCTTGTTCTCGATAAACCGAGGATGGCCTTTTGCTCTCCTTTGCCTTTGCATTTCTGAGTCATGCTGATTTAGAGGCAAAGGAAGGTTAGAACACTTTCAGAAATTTAAAAGAATAAAAGAAAGGAAATAATAGTAACAGTGGAGTTTTTCAGGGTGTTCTGTTATGTTGGCACGTTGGGTAATAAGAGCAGATGTTCCAGTCATCTCATTTCGTTAGCTTGCATTGATGTACATTGAACAGAACAAAAGATCATTAACAGAGTATGAAGGAGACACTCTTAATTGCAAGCTGATGTTTCAGCAACATAACTTGAAGTTGATCAATATTAGAATCTATAACTCTACTCATTGTTTTATGAGGTCTTTAAAAAAACGACACAATTATTGAGATCATAAAAACAATGTATTTCACTGCTTTTGTAGCTGTAGCCTGCCAGGGAAGGGACACCACGGTTCCTCTGTGGCACAGCTCGCACTGACAAGGGATATATATGTATTATATTTCCACTTCAAGTCCAGCAAGATTTTTTCAAGTGAGGTCATTGGCCACCCATAACACACACGTCTTCCAATCTACGGCTGGTTGTGCTCTGTGCTTCCCTGGGCATGCACAACCCATACCGTGTAGTGCCATGCAGAGCTTCAGGTAACCAACCAAGCCCGTTCTCTGCTTACACCTGAGCTAGCACGACTTAAGTGAGTTGCATAAACTTTGGAGGTACTCACACATACCAGTACCCTTGCCAGTGAGCTCTGCGTGTCCAATGGACCTACGCAGGGAAGACAGTTCCCCCAGCTCAAGCTGTCTTGCTTTTGGGTTGAGAAGTGTGCAGTGGCTCACAGTGGATACCTCAGCTACAGTGGGTCACTGTAAGCACAGGTCCTGACAGAAACATCTTGTAAGCATCAAAGAGGCATTAATGATTTTGAAGGTAAATGTCTTGCCTTAAGACCTAAACTCGAGGCTAAGTCTAATCTTTTGGGAACTAAAGTTAGATGACGTGAATCCCATGGCAGGCATGGTAGCATTTGGAGGGCAGAGGTACTAGAAGTATCAGGCTGAGAAACTGGATAGTGATGTAGACTTGCTAAGCAAGGCTGAACTAGAAATTTGGCACTGCTTGAAAGCAGCACTGTCCTGAATTCAGCGCACACTTAACTGGTGCAGTAATTGGAAAATCTGAGCTCTGTTTCATACTTGTCCTGCCTTGAAGTGTGGGCAGGTTACAGGTCTTGCCGATTCCCCAGCTTATTCAGATGAGCAGCTTCCTAGAGCACCTAGTTATCCCTGACTATTTACCAGAGCCTGTCACTGCAAGATACTGATCTCCCACAGGAATGCTGACACCATGGTAATAGAGTTTACTGTATTTAGAAAGATGGAAGATCCTCCCTCACATCAGGACATACCATATTTTGATCTGCAGTCTTAGGTGCTGTTTGTTATCACTTGCATCTATCTCTGATAGATTCTGGACTCTGGAGCTTGCAGGTGTGAAATTATTACATAAGAGAAAGCAATTTAAGGTATTTTTAGAGGTTTCTAAAATGTATAAAAAAATAATAAAAAACCTGTGTCCTCAGTTCAAGTCCACAGCAGCTGTACAAATTAAAAAAATGAGGCATGTGCAGGCTATGTGAAGACACATTGTTCTAGCAGAAGCTGTGGAATGACTTAGTTATAGTGAGTGCAGAAGAAATACTTTCCTTTTGTTTTTCTACTAAGGTAGGCAGAGAACCCTGCTTCTTGTTTTGTCTGCTGTGGCTGTGTCAGTCAGCTGCAGCACCACGGGGAATGTCCGTCTCTTGGCCCAGCACAGTTCCACCAGATTCGGCAACAATTTGGACTTTGCTGATGCCGGGTTGAAGTCTGTCCTTGGTTTCAAGGATTTCAGTCCATGATTTGGTTGCAGGTGCCTCAGAAAGGTAAATCACACTGTAAGCAGAGATTCACTTAAGAGCAGTTTCTGCAAATAAGGGCTTTGAAATGACAAGTAAGTCCCTCTAAAATTAAGGAAATGAAATTGAGCATAAAAAAGTGAACTTCACATTACCAACCATTCACTAGGCACCATTGAGGTCAGCTATCATCATAAAACTTTACATTATTGAAATCTGTATTGAGTTATCAGCCTGGTTATATTATTACTGGAAAGAAGATGACTTACTCCCAGCACTAGTGACACATAAATTGCATATTTGTCTTGGGTGTCAACTTACATATAAGCAAAACTCTTTTTTTTCCAAAATTGATTTACAACTTTTATGTCAGCAAATATAATTCTTATAATCAGTATTTATCTGGGCTCACATGCTATACATGAAAACAGCCTTTTTTAAGGTGTTAACTGACCTCTACTACCAGATTGGCCTAATGTTCTTCTCGCTGTTTTATGTGTGGTTACTGTAACAATTCCCTCATATCACTGAGCAGATTTTGAAGAAGTGGGACTAAGGGCTGAAGATAATGTCACGAAGGAAGGAGCAGTAGGTTAATTTATGCATGAATAAATAAATCCTATGCAGTGCAATGAAACGGCGTTGCCCAGCAAAACTCATAAAGCAATTTCTACAGAGGCTAAGGGTTAGGCTCCTGTGTGACTGCCAAAGAATCAAAGTGGAAAAAATCTTCCAGCCTTTGCTTAGACTGAGAGAATCATGTTGAGCCGGAGATGGGATTGAACCCAGAATGACCAGTGATAATCTGGGACATGTGGGAAAAATGGTATATCATGGCTGTGTCAAGGTTTTGTTTTATCTAACCACTTTATACTGGCGTTAGCCTGTGCCATACAGGTGCTTAATGGCTCCAGAGAAGGCAATTTGCCATTGGCTCTTCTAGTGACATCTCTCTCTACAGCCAAAGCAGTTTCCCCCAGTTAAGACTCAACTTCTGCTCAGTTTCTGTGCTTAAATGAACCAGATAGGGACTATTTAATCAGTGCCATCTGTTAGGGGACAGTCTCATTAAGACAAGACCCTTGCCCCTGTCACCTAGATATCAAACTTGAGATACTATTTCCTGAAGTATTCCACTCATCTTCATTACAAATTCCAGGTACTTTCACTCTAGCGATTCTTACTGTGATTCTCAGACACTTTGTGTCTTTGATTATTAAAATTATTAAGAAATCAATATATATAATAAAATAGAATTTTCGGGCTTCAGGACTGCCATCCAGCACTGTAACACCTGAATTACTTCACTGCACATGAACGACAGGACGCAAAGCTGATTTCAAGCAGAAAGGACAGAACCCTTTTCTACTCGCCCTTTAGGAAAAACCCTTCATATCTTCAGGTCATAGTATGCTTAAACTTGAGTTCAAGCTCACCCTTCAAGTTGTCCCTTTGACATGATCTTGAAGGTAGTCACTGGATCTGCAGGGACAGCAGGTTTCCCTTTTGCCTGTAAGGATTTACCCTTCCATTGGCCAAGCAGGACTGGTGCAGGTAGTTTGGGAATCAAATGTGAGCAATCCTTAAAAAATAAAAAATACACAAACAAAATTACTGTTTGCATCATCATGAACCTGGAGACAAGGTGAACCATCTCTTCATTAAGAAGAAGGAGAGAAAAAGAGATACGAGAATAAAGAAGGATAAAAAATTAATATGCTTGCATTTTGTTTTCTCTTTTAGGTACCTCCATCCTCTATTCTTCTTGATGTGAAACACAAATTAATATGCTTGCATTTTGTTTTCTTTTTTAGGTACCTCCAACATCTACTCTTCTTGATGTGAAACACAAATTCCACAAAGCATGTAAGTATTACTGCTAGCAGGCTGGCGGCATGGCTAGAGGCCTTGGAAAAACTGTCAAATTCATTTTTCATGAGATCTTTCATTGAAATGAGAGTGCCTTGACACCTCCCATGTTAAATTAGAGCAGTTCTTGGACCAGAGTGCTGCTGCAGCTACCACAGAGGTGAGAAGCTGGAAGGACTGCATAATTTATCAATGACAGCCTAGGAGGAACAGTGCTTTTCTCTCCTCTGCTTTTACCATTACAGTGTCAATTCAAGACCTTAACTGTGTTTGCCCTCACAGTGTTATGTTATATTATATTATATTATATTATATTATATTATATTAGCTTCAATGACATCATAGTGTTTCATGGTTCATGTGGACCAAAGAACTACTGTAGATGAGAACTCAAGCAGAGAGTGATTAAATGACTTGTCTGGGATCCTGCAGGCAGAGTTCTCAACTGACTCAGCACTACTCAGTTTCCTAAGTCAGGGCAGCTTCACTTTGGTTTAGCAATGGTCTTTTTCTTTGGCTAACCTTGAGTGTCACTCAGATTTCAGATACGCAGGTCTGTGCAGTGCTTGTTAACTTCAGTTGGACTTCCTCAGAAATTAAGGAGTACTTAGGTGGATAGAAGATGCAACAAGAACTGAGGGTCGGAAGTGAAGGCCAGACAAACCCAAATTAGGGAAGAAACAGTTGTTTCTTGTACTTTGGGGCGGACTGGCTGGAGAACTGTGTTGCAGAACAGGATCTGGGGATCTTAACATGAGGCAGCAGTGTGTCCAGGAGGCAATGAGTTTCCATAGCTTCCACCCACAGCCAGCACAAGGGGAAGGAAAACAGCACAGCAATGTATGGATAAAAGATCAGGCTTGGTTCCAGTCCCTCTAAAGTTTTGTACAATACAGAACAGGAAAAGTTTGAAATCCCAATAGCTGCATATGAAGCGAGTGTATAAAATTTAATGTTTCACTAGGAGTATTTCTGCCCCTTAATTTGTGAAAATGCAGCCCATTTCTGCAGAGATTCTCTCAAATCCATTGAAACTGGATTTATACTGATTTAGCTTAAATCAGTTGAAGATCACTGGCACAGAAATTTATGTAAGTTTAACTGTCATCAATTTTTCAATGAATTTGAGTTAAAATGGTACAAACTTGGGTAGAAGCCCATTTAAGGCAACCAGTATTCATAATTAGAGGTACCTTGCTCCTGAAATAGTCTCAGTGATGTAACTGAGTAAGAGGAAAGACAATAATCACACAACAGAAGCGTAGTCATAAATGGAAACTCTGGCAATGTGGCTCTTTAAAGCACATGTAAGGGTCAGCATGTTCCTTTAACTTTTTTTTCAGTCTTCAGTTTCACACTTCAGTTCTCCCATTTTGCAGAGCACACTCTGCCAGTGGCCTATTCCTTCCTTCCTGTTCCAGCTTATTGCTTTAACTTGTCTTTTCCAACTCAGCCTAGACATTTCTGTCTCAACAAGGTTCCTCTTCCTTTTCCATTTGCAAAGAACAAGTGTTTCCTTTTTCTCTTTGCATAGGTTGGATGACGACAGCTTACAGAATACAGTTCTTTTAGGCAAGAACTGAAAAGGGGCTTATCTGTGGATGTCTTTGGTTTTCTTGCTATTTCCAGGTAGCTCATACATTCATTGCTGTCATTTCATGTTTGTCAGACACAAGTGTTGTTTATCATCTCTTGCTAAAATACATTCCTACACACACACACACTTTATCTCTCTTCATACATTTTCCTTTGAACATCTCTTTATAATTAAGCTTCCTTCTCAGCTGGCATCTTGTCAGTGAATGAGAGGAACTTCTGTGCAGGCCCTTCACAAGCAACATCTCTTCCAACTGATCAGTTTTTGCTGCTGGATTTAAGGAAGGAAGATAAAGACAGAATTATGAACAGTGTTGGAGTTTCTAAGTGAGGCAAGCATTAGGCTGGGTCTGTGTTTATATGAAAGGAAGGAACTCAGAAGGCTAGGAAGAAATGCTAAAATAGTCTTCGGGTCTCACTTGAGAAATGGGAGCAAAAAAAGCCTGGGCTGAAACAATCCTGCAAAGTCCACAGAGTGGTTTCTGTTGTACAGAGGCCAGTGGATCAATCCATTTTGTATCCCCAGGGATTTGAGGCTCTCTGTATCTTTTAAGTTGAGAACAATCGTTGAAGAGAAACTGCCATTCCTTTGGGAATTCAAGCTTTTCTCCAACTTGAAGAGCACTGTTTTGGGTCAGCCACAGTCACTCTAGCTGCTGCCTGTAGCAGGGGCCAGCAGTGCCGGGGTCAGCACGGAGCAGCATCTTGCTCTTCCAGCCTTTCAGCCAGCAGCTGCACAGACTCTTCCTGTAGCAGATGCTAGACCCAGGCCACCATCCTTAGCAGCAAATATCACACCTGCCCGCTATGACTCTGTCTAATCTGTTTTAAACCTCTTTATAGCTTTGACCTCGTCAAAAAATTCTGGGAAAGAGTTCCATAGTGTAACTGTGTGTTTTGGACAAAAATACATATTTTATACTCACATCTTACCCATCTCAGTGCTTCTGTTGCTTGATGTTTTCTGCTGAAGATGGGTGGCAGCTAAGTGCCCAGGTATTACTGGTCATTACTCGGTACCATCTAAGGCATGTTCAAAGAAGCTTCAGTCAAATCAGTGCTCTGGGTGAGATTTTTTAAGGAGTTTTCCTCATTCCCTTTGATAGTTGACAGAGATGAAACCAAACCAATAAATTTACTTTGAACTGGAAGGGGAATGGGGACTGTACCTTTTTTGAAGCCACCCAGGCACCTCAGTGTGTCCAGTGGAAAGAGATTGAAGTAGTATTAAAGCACAAAGTGCCTCTTCTTTAGCTCTGTTTTTGCTAACACAGAACACAACAGCCAGGAAGATGAATTTTACAGTTTGCCCCAAATCTTTAACAGCAAAGCACTGAAGAGTGCCTGTGCGTAAAAATTGTTAAGAAGTTCAATAGAGAAAGATCTACAGGTTCAACAGAGACAACCTGAGAGGGATATTCCCAGGCACCAGTACAGACTGGGGGTTGACCTGCTGGAAAGCAGCTCTGTAGAGAGATTTAGGAATAAGCTGAAACACAGGAAGTTTCATCTTCATATGAGGGAGAAGCTCTTTACTATTAGGGTAGCAGAGCACTGGAACAGGCTGCCCAGAGAGGCTGTGGAGTCTCCTTCCTTGGAGATATTCACAACGCGCCTGGATGTGATCCTGTGCCGTGTGCTCCAGGGGTCCCATGTTGAGCAGGGGGGCTGGACTGGATGATGTTTAAAAGTCCCTTCCAACCTCAGCCATTCTGTGTGATTCTTGATTTTGATTAGGAAAGAAATAACGTAGACTAAACTTTCTGGCAGTAACTCTTCATCTTTAACTTACTTTTAGCTTTGTAAAATGCACTGGGCTGTCATCGGGGAATCTTGCAGTTAGAAAAAGGGAAACTATAACGATTCCAATTCAAGCACTGCAAAGTAAAAATAGCTCTAGAACAGATAATACAGTGAAGTCAGTGATTAGTTCATTAAATATTTTCAAGGTTACTACACAAATGTTGCTGAAAAATATCGTGAAAGTGGAGGAGGAGCAGAAGGAAGGCGGAGAGGGGTATATGCAGTTCTGTAACAAATGGATGGATACAACCTCCTGTTGCAGGAGGGAACTAGAACTATTCCTTCAAGAGTACAAGAGCTGCCTTAGGGAGGCCAGAAACCGCCCTGTGTGCAGAAGTATCAGACAGAGAAGGAAGGCTGGGTGGAAGGAAAAGGGAAGTTGAAGTGAAATTGAAATCATCAAGTCCAGGGATTATTTGCCCACAGATGGAAATGGGGCTTATGGGTAAGAAACATGCAGAGCTGCCAGATATCTAAATAAAACATAAATTCTGAATTCCTTCTTCATGTTGAGGTCCAGTCTGTCTTTCAGCCTTGTCCTACGCGGGTGCGGAGCAGAGAGTTCGGAGCCCTTCCTCTGCCATGTTTCACCTGCTGCACACATCCTGCATGCATGTCCCTGGGAGTCCTAGGGCAGCACGAGACCCCTTGGATGTTGTCACCCTCCAGACAGCCTGGTCAGGGCATACCCAGTCTGCCTTCCTGCACAGAAGCTGGGTCACATGCTGCTTTGCAGTGAGTCTGCCAAAGCTTCACAGTGACTCCTAAGTGCTTGGAATAAGGTCTTTATTGCCTAATATGAGGAGATGCCATTATCACCTCAGACAACAGAGGACTAACAGTTCCAGCTTCACAGGAAGCCTATGTGCAGTCTCCCTCTTTTCTCTCCTGCGATTGCTGCCAGTTCTTTGCACCCTCTAAGTTGTTCCTCGGGATTGCTCAGCTCAGCAAGTCCTAAACAACTTGGAGAGCAATGTTTAAAAACTATTAGGTTCTTATTTATCCTCTACCAAAGGAAAAATTGCTTCAGAACACGGAGCCATAGAAGGTGTGGAAGCTGTGGAAACCAGACTGGCTTGGCAAAAAAACCTCTCTCATTGATCAGAAATCATAAGACAAGGTTTGTGAGAGTAGCTAAGGCGTGTGAGGCACTGAAACTTATTCTTTGGGGAGGATGGGCAGTCTTTATTTTCTTATCCTTTCTAAAAAGTCTGGTAGGGATTTTCACACTCTATATATGCCTTTTAATGGCCTCTGAGAACTCTCATAATAGCACTCAATTACTCGAAAAGCAAAGGCTTAAGGAAAAACTCCACAATTTGCAAGCCTTGTACTAAAATACAAATGAAAGCAGTGCTGCAGCTGAAAGAGAAGGGCTCATACAGCAGCACATAATTCCATACTAGCGATTGGCCATGATGTTAAGCAGCAATGCTCACAGAGGTGGGAAAGGATGCTGTAGAGATTAGCCATTAACAGCAGCACCGACAAGGACGGCGACTGCTAAGCCAGTGCCTTGCCTCCTGGCTCGGTATAATCAGCAATGGCTGATAACACAGTCCTGCTCCCAACCTCCGATTCCTCTCATTTCTCCACGCTGCCTATCACTGCTGGTTTCTAAGTTGAAGAAAGTTAATGAAATCTGTCAATTTTGATGCCTGGAGAGACTCATGTGCCTGATGAATGCACCTGCTGGGGATTCAGAGAAGCTGGTTTGTGCTATTTATGGCTCTCCCAAGCTGGCTGCATAATACTGGCTTGTCAATCAACCAGGAGCCCCGCATGTATCTCACAGATGAAGAGACTTAAATAAGATGTATGTAAGGCACAGAGGCTTGCAGAGGGATTTTTCTTCTGATGTTAGATCAGGCTTTTGAAAAAGGAGGTCCACGGTGTGTTCTTGCCATAAGTGGCCTTGAGCTGAATGCTCTCCACAGATAATGTAACCACAAAACATCGTTCCTTAACAAATCTCTAACTCCTTCCTCCTTGTTTTGCCCTAAGTAGTCCAGTCTAGCTGAGAGTCACAGCTGCAATCAATTTATGAATGAGTTTTCAAAGGGACAATCAATATTGCTCTGTCCAGGCTGTTTGACCTCAGAGTGCCCATCCCCAGCAATCCATCCCCAGCATGAATTCACAGAGTGCACTGGGTTGGCTGTCACATCAGACATAGTTTTCGAAAAATTTTGAAAAATTCTCCTCTCTCTTTATTCATAACAATTCAATTGAAAATTAATAACGAAGACTAACCATTAGGGATGGGCAGTCACTGGAAAAGGACACTAAAGAAGTACTGTGATTTTGTCTGGGTAAATTGCTCATGTGTGTTGGCTCTGTAAATACAAATGACTGGATTAGGTGGAAACATAAGATTTTTTTTTTTTTTGAAATTATATTTCTAATTGATTTTCTTTTGTCTTAGCCACACACTAGCTAGTAGTAGAAGACCAGTTTATGATGAATTTCAGTAACTTTCAAATGAAACAATTCCAAGCTCTCTTTACCATGGTATGCTTGTCAACACAGTTCATTTTACTGTACCTACTTGAATTTCTTGTTACTACTACAGTGAAGCTTAAGTGTACTTAAACTCGAAAAAATAAAACTGATTTTTTTGCTTAGCAAAGTTCAGCACACTGTAAGCAACAGACAGCTCCTGCCACAAAAATCAGTTGATGCCATCTTCATCTGCAGCTCCCGGTTTGAGAGTCAGTCCTTGAGTCAGTTGCTTGCTGCCGTTGCAGAATGCCCCAACAGAGACCTGAATCATTGCCTTTGCTTGCTACTTTAGCCATAAAGCCTGCTCATCCGTTATGCTTCCATATGGTTCATTTTTGATGGACACAAGAAGCAGTAGCAGGAGGATGACTCCTTATTTCTGGCACGTCTGCAAACCCCTCCCTGCAAAATACAAGAGTTTTTCTGCTGGTATAGATTTGTGTACATTGAATTTATGGGTTATCTGCCAAAATAACTGAAGCACACCTGTGAGAGCTTGGAATATTTTCACTGCTTTTGGAATAGCTAGTCTGGAAATGAGAATGGCATTGCCTACCTCACGTAAATAAGAAAGCAGAGGCCAAACTGAGTCAGCATCACAATATTCATCTTCAAAACAACTCTAAATTTAGCTTATGCTTACTCCTCAATTTTTGAGCCTCCCTGTAGTACACATTCCGTGTTGGAATTGCAGAAAATGAATTCTGTCCCGTTATGAAAAGGGAGAGGCCCCTGCAGGGGATGCCCTGGCTGCAGTCACAGTGGTGGCGCTGGTTGCTGGATGCCCCTCCAGACCTGGTTGCAACCTAAGCTCTGGTCAAGCTCCTGTTCCTAAAGCCTGATCTATATGTCTCTTGCTCATGTTGCTAAAGCCTAGAACTTGCATTTCAGCATTTCTAGCTAGCGTAGTGAAATCTTCTTGCTCCCAGCTGACAGGCTAGAACGGGGAGCAAGCACTGCACTGCGCACCTTTCATTCTTCTGGCCTCAACACTTGAATTTCATTTGCAGACTGTGAAGGAGGAGATATAAAGTCAGTATGAGAGTCATCTGGTCAGCTATCCCCAAGGTTTTTCTTTCAGAAATGTACATGTGGCTTTCAGTGTATTTTCAGTGTATATTGAGTTGTGAAACTATAGCTCAAGTTTAGCTTTCCCAACTTGTTTAGCTGCAGTACACTTAGTTACCTATTACTTCAAGTAAGAATCTTTTAAGGAAGAGTGAGATCTTTAAGACTTTTTAGGTCTTCTAATATCACTAAAGGTCTGAGGGCTGACTGCCATTTTTCAAGTCTGATGATTCCCATTGAAGTGAAGTGATGTTTAGAATTTGAGCCTTTAAAGCTCAGTTCAAAAGCTGGGAGGCATGCTCTTGACTTGGGTAAGTTTTGAGTCACACGCTTTCCCAAAAGGGAGCTTTATTTTCCCATCTATAAAATAATTGATGTACCTTTCACCCACCTTGGGCTCTTTTGTCTCTTTTGACTGGAATCCGGTAAGAAACATTCAGAACTAAGATGAACTTAACTGCATGCTTAATGACCTATTGAACTGGGGAATAATGTATCTAAAACACAAAAGACAGACTATCCATTAAATACTTGTAAAATAAAACTAGACTTCAGAAGAACAGAGATGGTTCAACTGGCAATAGAAAAAGTAAAGATTAATTCAAAAACTTTAATGGATACTCACATTTCTCTTTTTTGGCAGCTGCTACGTCTGATGTTATTGCATTTCATTAGCAGGATTACAGATAACATTTCAGATGAGTGATATAATAAAAGGCAGTGAATCTATTGAGACATAGCTTGAAGCAAAACTGGCCCTGTCTGCTCTCTGGGATATTGTTCCCAGCTGAGATTTACAGGGCTTTAACAATGCATCACAAATGACAGCCTGTGTAAACAACCGGAGAACAAATGTCAGATGCTGCTTAAATGCCTCATTAAGAAAAGGAAATTTCCTAGCTAGATTCTTTCCTTTTCTTGCTTTTGCAGTAGATTTAATTGATCGCTATGAGAAACAAACGAATAAAAATCATCAGGATTGCTTATTATTACTCACAAGGGGTGTTATTGCAGTGCCTGAGGCTCATGTGAGGAAAGGACAATGCAAAGTACTGCACAGGAAATCCAGGCTTGAGTGAAAGTACAGTCTCAGGCACAATGATGAGTTAAAGCCTATCAGACTGCTAAAAGAAAATGCCAGAGCAATTCTGATTATTAAGTAGCCCCTAGATTTTTCAAAGCCCATGCTTGTTTGTTTGTTTGACCTTTTTTCCCTCTTTTGGGGCTGCGGGAAAGAAATCCTAGAAACAACCAAAAGAAAAAGTCATTGATATTTGATGCTATTTCAAACTATTGAAACCAATGCATCAAGGACAGAAGTTGAACAATTTATTTATAATAAAAATAAAGTAGTGGAAGGGATTTCTACCTCTTTCTAAATTGTCCCCAAACTGCCATGATCTTCTTTTTTTAATTATTTTATTTTATTTTATTTTATTTTATTTTATTTTATTTTATTTTATTTTATTCTTTTGGAAGTGAAAGTGGGAAGTTTACATTTGCTTGCTTCCATTCCCCCAACATTAGACTGTAACTAGTTCCTGCCCCCAGCAGTTAGTCTCAGGGTTTGACGAAGGATCCAAGCACTTTCACCCTTACCACTTATCTCCCGAAAAAGAAGTGCAGTCATCTCTGCATCACAGAAGACCCTGGGAATAAAACTTAGTCTCTGAGCCCAAGTCTACGGTTTCATCCACTGCTTTTCCCCATTCAAAGTATTTTTATTTTCTCTTTAGCAAGCAAGCTAACACAAACAGATGAACTGATGAGGATTCTGAAAGTGCTCAGATCTTGAGCTCCTCTAGCTGAGAATTACCATGCAGGGAGTTATCTGGAATACGTTCATCTCTGGCATTGCAATGCATTTGCTTATGGACATAACCCCAGTCTCCGTTAGATCAGAGCAGTGGTTGCAATATTCTGTGGAAAGCTGACACTGTCTTTCAGTTGGACCATTGACAAGAACTGTCTTTATGCACAAGGAGATGATTTGTAGGCACAATTATAGGAACGTTTCTGTTATCTAAATAACGATGTAAAAGTGATGTAAAAAATGCCGTAAACTTTCCACTATAAACTGAGTACTTGTGTGAATCCAGACACAACATACTGGCCAGCTCACTAAGGTGGTGGGGTGGGCGAATTAAACTGGTCCAAGTAAACGCCTCCCAAAAAGGGCGCAGGAAAACAGGAGTCTCTCTGATTCACCTGCTAGTGTCTGATCTTTGGCAGCTCTGGGCTGCGTTTTCTTCGTGGCTCAAGGTGCTACAATTTAATGCTATTATTACTGGGGAATCATTTTCAGAGTGGTGAACTAGCAAGGAAAGTTATCAGGAGTGAATTTGCAGTCAGGAAGAAATAATATCAGCTCAAATGTGCTCAGTTAGTCATGGTCAGCGTTAGTTTGGCCATTTGATTAGGAAAACAAAAGTGCTGCTGTTAGTGGTCAGTGAGGGAATGCATCCTGAATAGATTGAAGGCTGCAGAGTGAGTTATCCCCTGGACAGTCAACTATGGAAAGTCAAATATTGTTGCCGCTGCACTTGTCACCTGCTCACCTCTGTGCGCTCCTTAACGGTGCTCCAGGATCCACTTCTGTCAGCATATCTGTTCTCCAGTTTCTCTGTATTCTGCTCTAGGATTGCCATTAATGAAATAAAAGGTGATACGCATTCCCTTCCCGTGCCCACAAACATTAATTTAAATCCAGAGTAAGATCAGAATTAATGATACTTTCTGCAGCAGGCGACATGGAAAATTGAAATGCACAAGACTTTTTTTTTTTTTAACTGGGAAGGAGAAACAATGTATTAAAAATACAAAACCACAGATACAAATGTTGCTTGTGTGCTTACTTGCTTCTGGTTCCTGAGGCTTTTTGTTTGTCTAAACTCCCGTTCTTGCTTTCAGTGTCCAGCTGCTTTAAACTGAAAGCTAAGTTGTCTTCGTAGCTAGCTGCATTTTTATGTAATGAAAACTAGAAGGGAGAAATGAATATTTATGATCAAAATGCTCCCTCTGCAAATTCCACAGGCTACTGAGGAAGTGGTGATGTGTGTCCCCATAGCAACTAGATGTCAAGGTGCCTCTGTAAGCACCCACAGCTGAAGATCTACCCTGGAAAGCTTGCACATCAAACAGAGATGCAGAAACAGGAGCTGAGAAACAGGAGGGATTTATATCTGAGTAGTGCCATTAAAAACATCCGCTTTAGTACCCTACTGAGGTACTGCTCAACAGGACATGCCGGATCTGCTCTTTCCACTGACTTCTCAAAAACATGGATCTAGTTCAAATATAGGCTGGATACAGCCTGTTAAAGTTCTTTTCATACAGAAGAATGCAGCTTAGCTCTAAGATTGCCAGCCAAGAGGTGGATTCAGAAAGTGTCCACCTGAGATCAGTTCTGTACCCTGGAGCCTTAGTGACAGCAGGAAGCTGCGTACAGGTGCCAGACTTAGTTCATGGATTAGTTCAGGACCAGGTTCACAGAGCCAAGCTGTGTCTGCACCAGGGCCAGCTGGAACTGCTCTGTCCTAGCTCCGGAGGAACGACCCAGGAAGACATCCTGAGTGGTCCTGCAGATGCCAATGTCCAGGGGCTGTCGTTTATTACAGTGCACGCCAGCACAGGAGAAACCAAGTATTTTCTCTCTTGCCCCAGCTCAGCTTTACTGTGGTTTCTTGGGTTTGCTCTGTTGTCACGGTTAGGAATCACTGAAATGCAATGTTAGCCCTGTTAGCCCAGTAAATCCCCCACTTTTTTTTTTTTTTTTAAATTTATTTGCTTATTGGTTGGTTATTTTGTTTTGTTTGCCTTCCCCCAAATGAAAGCAGTGGCTTTCCAGTCATTTCAGCATTGCTGCTGTCCTGCTGTCAGCCCAGCAAAGCGTGGCCATGCAGACTCAGTCCAGCAAAGGATGTGACTGTCAGCACAGTGATACCTCCATCTGTTCCTGGTTTCTCAGAAATGGTCCTGAAAACACATATGCTAACACCAGGAAAAACAACATTTATAACCGTAGCTGTTTAGGGTCATGGACACTGCCTGACTGTATTGGTTCAGTATCTACTGGCAAGGAAAGACCTTGGCAAGTTAGTTTTCAGATAATCTATGTGTTAGAGCAATGTCTGTCTCTCTATATATATTACACCATAAAACATCTTCCCTACACACAGAATTAGGTAAATCTTTCCCCTTTCTATTGCTGCATATCAAACATCAAATCTGTAATCTGGTTTAAGGTGGCAGAGTGCAGTTAATCCAGGCTCAGTTCACATGGGCAAGTGCAGTTACATTTCTTAGCTATGTGTAGCTCTTGTGATCATATAAGGGATGTTGGTGCCACAATGTTACCCATAATTTCCTGTATTTCTGCAGATTTTAACAACATGCCGCTGATGATTAATTATAGTAATTTTGTTGTTAACATCACCAGATTCGTATCACAGCAGGTACTGCTTGTAATTATTAAGCCTGTTTGTTATTAGAGATGCATAGGTGGTGAAATACAATGAGAAACAAACAATTTAACAGATAATAAAATTAGCCATTCATGGAGAGTCAGTCTGCTAGTGATCGACAAACACTGTCCGTCATCTCCATGTTGCATTCCTTGGAGTGCTCATTCCCTGGAGGAGCAGCTTTCCCAGGGCTGCATGCTAAGGATCGCACGTCATTTGTCTTTGTTATGTTTTGCCTCTGGTCTCACACAGCTTAGCTTCATAAAGACTTTGTAACAAATGGGTATTTGATCATATAATTTGCTGTAAAGCAGGCAGTGCACTGAAGAACTTTCCTAAAAGATTCTTTATGAAACACAGTAAAAATTTGAAAAATCCATTCAGTTCCATAACTATTGGAAAATACCTTGTATGTAGATTTCTTAGCTGTTAAATTTTCAAAACCTATTAGTATTAGTAGTTTCAAAACCTATTTGCACATCCATATGATCAGGTGGTTTCATTAGTTGGATATGTTCAAATTAAAGGCAGCTGTCTTTTTTACACATCTTTCTTTCTTTAACATCTCAGTTTGACTAAATTCTAAATTCTTTCTAATGTTTATTCTAAATACAGGCAGGTACAATAACTTGTCTAATCCAAAATTACATATTTCTCCTCAATCCCTTTTTACTAGAATATGAAGAGTAAACTTTGAGTCACTTTCCAAAAATATATCATCTTGTGTTAAAAATTAATATGCTCTAGGTTATAGCATTAAAGTATTTTCACTATTTTTCTATAACAAATTGCTTTTTTGGTTTTGACCTGAAATATTTCACAAAGGCGTAACAATTTCCTGGCTGAGAAGACGGAATAAGGTAAAGGCTTAAGATATAATGAATTAGGGGACCTTTATACACAAGAGATGATGATACTTAAAGTGGAGGCATCTGTGCCTTTCAGATGAGGAATGAGGAAAGCTCCCAAGTGTGTACCTGCTTGCACTGAATGCAGTTGGGCTGGTGGATTTAAAGACATGGAAACAAACTTTCTGTACCCTCTAGTGAAAAATAAGTCAGGAGGAAAGAAATAACCAAATAGGAGATGGGAAGACAAGAGCCAATTTGATAGCTATTTAAGCAGACCGCTAAGAAAAGAAAAAAATTCTACACAAATGCTAGAAATCCTAGAAATATAATGGAGGAATTACAACATCTGTCACTAAATAAAGACATTACTATATTGGGCATTATCAGAAACTTGGCTGCTGTTGGACGGCCATAATACCGGGTACAGATGTCTACTGTGAACCATCTTGCCCATTCTTATGTTCTGGTCAGCCTGCTTTTTTCAAATCAAATACCGTATGAGATATGTGCATGCTGAAATGCTAGCTGTTTTTACAACTTTGTTCCAAGTATGAAGTGCATATGCAAAACCATGACCCTCTGCATGAGGGTACAACTCAGAAGGGACTGCCTAGAGTATAATATCATCTGCTGACCACCGTGCAGAGCTCGTGACTGAGCCTGGATACCCCACCACAATACTAATGAATACACAGTGAGTCTGGATACAGGCCTGATCTTGTGCTTCTCAAGAGTCACAGGATGAGCAGGAGTCACCTGTGCACCTGCACTGCCATTTCGTCTCTGCAGAAGGCCCCAAGAGTGCCAGAGAATTAACTGGGAAGTAAATCCTATTCAAAAAAAAAAAAAAAAAAAAAAAGAAAGAAAAAGAAAAAAGGAAAATAGAACCCTACACATACACTTTAAACTGGAAGCAGAGAGTTTCACTAGAATTGAGAATGCAGCAAAACCTTCAAACACTGCACGCAGCTGCAGCTGCATCTCTGCAGTGCGTGCTAAGACTTGAGAGCAGCTTAGCCAAGTGCTGCTTACCAGTAAAGACTTAGAGCTGAAAGCTGTGCACTTGTAGAGAAATGAGATCTCCTACTGTGCCTTTGACGTAGCATTTCTACTGGCATTATTAAGCCCCACGCTGCAACCCATCGGCCCCAAGTAAACCCTGAGAGGAAACACATCCCAACGAGCAGCAGCCACAGCACAGACTTCCATCCATCTAAATCTTCAAAAGTATTCAAAAATAACATTCAGAACTTTCAAAAATAATAGTCTGCTGAGGCTAAAGCACTGAAAATGTGGGATGGTGTGCCTAAACACATGACCTGGTGAAGATGATGAGCCGTGCTTTAAAGCACACTGCCTTACACAGGATCAGGCTTTCATTGAAACATACTGTCATATAGCGGGTAGGGGGAGGATTCCAGTTTAACACAAGGACATGGCATTTCAGGCTCCCAAAAAACTATTAATATCCGCTGTCCTGCAGCAAATCACATCTTCCTTGACAAGTCAGACAGCTGTTCTTTCTCTAGTTTCATTTTATTATCTTCAATAGCTACACATTGTCGTGGTGCCTTGAAAAATATGTGTGACTTGATGGCTAGGCCCCCTCCCTCCTTCTATAAGCCCGGTTCACAGGTTCATCTGATCCCAGTCTTGCCTCCAGAACTTAACGTTGGCCCTGAGTGCCTTGGAAATGACATTGTGCTGTGCCCCTCTCAGGTGTGTGAGAGCACAGCGCACACTCTGCAGCTACCTGCCTCTCCATGCAGCTCATCAGGTGGGGAGAAGTCTTTCGTGATGCTCATGGAATACCATAGGAAGGAAGCAGTCTCTGGAGATTGGGTGGTCCAGGTGCCTACTTTGAGAAGGGCCAACCTTAAAGTTATATAAAATTATTCTGAGCCTTTTCCAGCTGAGTTTTGACTTCTCCAAGAAGGTTGATCCTACCTTCTTGGATCCTACCTGATCTTTAGGCTGTTCCGATCTCTGACCAAGGTCACTGTGGAGATCTGTTTCCATTTTTTTAAGGTATGGGACTATAGGTACCTTAAATACAGGAATACTAACAATAGTAGCACAAGTCTAAAGAAAATCATGGCTCTATTTGACTAATTTAGCCCAAACTTGGAACTGAAAAGACAGATTTCTTTCAGGCAGTCTGTTGTCTTAAGATTTGTAAAAGAAAAGGAAGATAAATGAAGATAAATGATGTATAAATGGCTCTGCAGAGTGTGAGGGGATGTGGCTGCAGCAACTGCTTCACTTCCCTCTGTCAGACTTTGCTGACCCCAGGGTTTAGTCTACGCACAAGTCTATGTAAGGTGTACAGTCTGCTCCAGGTCCGAGTCTGCCAGGCTGGTCCAAAAACCCACCAGGAACAGGGGGAGAAGAGCGTAGGAGCTGACCCACTTCAAACTCCTTAATGGGTCTCCAGAAAGGAACCATCCTCCATCAGAAAGGAACACCAGGCAACAACTGCCAGCTGCTTTGGAGTACTTAGAAACAACCTTTAAACTACATAGAAGGCTAGTTTTAGGAAACATCCCAGGGAAATCACACATACCCTCATGCAATATTAGCTTCCCAAAAGTCCCTGCTTTTTCTGTTGCTGTTGGCTGCCATCTTATGGGATTATTTAAGAAAGTATCCCTAATTAGGGATAGATTAGGACCAGTGTTAGCCGTGAGTTTTCCAGACAGGGAAAATGAGCACAAGAATAGTATTTGAATGATGCTGAAAGATGAAGAAATCTTTTAATGACAGCATGAAAAGATTTGACTAATCAATCAAGAGCTGAGTGAGAAGATCAAATCTGATCAAATTTCACTGAAAAAAGATGAGTTTAGTTTCGTTTTCTGGCAAAAAAAGAATATACCTTTTGGCCTGGACTGTAGAAAAAGCAACTTAAGGCAAGTGTCCTGGCCACATTTAACATGGAATTTTTGAAAAAAAAAAGAATTAAACAGAGTTCTCTCCTTATGTGTTCTCTAGTGGCAGTTGTCCCATGGAAGTTGGGCATTCACAGACCACACTGCATTGCATGGAGCAGTTAGCATTGAAATTAACCCATTCCACACTGAAGAATGGGGAGAAGGGATTTCTGCTCCAACTATACATATTGTGTGCTCCTCCTGTTTCCCTCGTCCTCCCCTTATACAGCTAAGGCTCACAAAAGAAATTTCAGCTCACATTTGCAACTATCAAGGTAAAAAAAAAAAGAGATAAATTTAGGTCCTTCACCGTGAAAGTAACTGTAAATAACTGTCATATTTTATGAATTGCACAGGTCCCCAGTGGTACCCTTCCCGCGTTGGCCTGCAACTCGAACGCAGTAAGTATTCAAATGCAAGTCAAACACCTATTTAAAATATTACTAGCCTTTTCCTCTCAATTATATTACTCCCTTTGTGTAAGTTATTAGGTGAGCTGTTAGCATTTTGTCATTATTGGATATGTGTGATCTACCTACTAACGTCCATATCAATAATCTGATGATTTTCATATCTACCACATATAAAATTGTTTCAGAATAGAGCATCTTACCAAATAATGAAGATGGCAGTTTTGAAATGTAATAGCATTTATGGAGAATTCCACTAACTGCAGTGTCAGTTGTAATCCTTGTTCGGAAAGCCTCATTAGAAGACAAGTGGCTGGAGAGACCAGAGCAGTGCTCCAGCTCTTGGCACACGTGGAGATGTGAGTTGCAGTTAATAGGGACCCTGTGGTATTTGGTCTGTAGACAGATAGCTTTGTAGAGCCCTAGAAACAGAGGACTTAGTTTCCAGGACTCAACACCTCATGTGATTGAGCACCCTCACTGACTTAAGCCGTGAACAAACATACATCAAAAGGGAGGCACACTGTGAAGGGAAAAAGAGAAAGAAGTGCTATGGCCATGGCAATACCCAGTGTCAGGGACTGAGAAGGTTTCCTAACACTGAGTAATTCCCAGTTCACTGCCTGTTTGCAAAAATAGAACTAGGCATTGTCTTTTTATGCTGTTCCTTGTACACTTTGGGTTAACAGATTTGGAAGCCAGTGACTCAGAACACTGCAGGGAGGGCTCTGTAAAGCTCAGGCACGCCTGATCTGCCTAGGCCAGACAGCTCACGTCCATATTATGGGCTGTGAGCCTTCACTCAGGAAAAGATTGTCTTCGTCATGGTGGTGCCACCTATCCTAAAATAGCCTAGTAATGCGTACTAGGGAAAAACTATCGGAGCATGTAATGACGCTGCATAACATCAGCTTTCCCAGTAGTTTTGCCCAACAGAAGTGCTCTGTGAAGCTCTGTGTGCCTTGCATGCCACGTCCCAAATGGTCTAGATGAACAGATACAGCGTCATAATCCTTGCTGTGCTGCTGCCCCGTGTCATGGCAACTCAATGCTTTTGTTATGGTGAAGAGAGAATAACTGTTCTACAAACGCTCTGAGCCGCAGAGCAGAAGAGGCAAGTCACCCAAATTAATCAGAGCAGAAGCTGCCTGTTTCACAATTAAGGCACAGTCACTGAGGCACAAAAAGTTTTAAGTCCTTGACCATTAGTTGTGCAGGCTGCAGTTTAGCTGAGTCACTGCGAGGATATATATTTATATGTATTGCTCATGCCACTTCCTTTTGCCTCTTTGTTATTACAGATGGGCCCTATTTGAAGGATTCTGTCAGCATTCAGAGTCTTGCAGTTTCTTCCATTATCACATTGTATTTTACAGACCTGGGTCAGCAGGTCAGTTGGACCACAGTAAGTATGTCCTTGTAACAATCAACAATACATCTTAATGTACAATATGTTTTAGGATCAAATTACTTCAGCTTCCCTGGCCTGGCCTTAGCCATGTCAAATGGTGCAATTACTTTATCAGCAGTCAAAACAGAATTAAATTGATAGTGAACCAAGTTATCGATGTGCTAACGCAGACACCCAATTAAAGATTAGAAGGTGGACATAACAATATTGCCTGAGGGAGAAATAAATCTTTTTTTTAAAAAGCAATTATAGTTTATCCTGCGTTTATATGCCTATGCAGGATCCACTGGCAAATATATTCATTTACTTCATTGCTACTTAGCTTTTAAAATGAAAAGATATGGAAAAGTAAAAAAAAAAAAAATCTGATAATCCTTGGTAATTCTTTTACTAAAAGGGAAATTTATTGGATGGAGTCTGACTCCTTTCTTCACCCAAAGGCAGGTCCGTGCCCGGCCAGGCTCAGGAGTCACAAACTTTTTAATCTGTCAAACGTATATTGTCAAACAAAAGCTTCTGCTGTGAGTAGTAACATCTGTATCCTGCTGTGCAAAACTCGTGGTGTGGTTTCCCTTTGGACTTGGCACTGGAACATAAAGAGCGACCTTTCCTACAGTACACATAGGTGTTAAAGCTCAGAGGGATCTTACTACTGGCCTGAACTAGCGTGTTTGTGTAGTGCACTAGCTTGAATAACAAGGGACAATTGTAATATTGTGTCTAATGTACATATGTACATTAGACAATGGGATTAGTGATTTCTGTGGTGAGAAACATAAGAAGCACAGTTTGGAAAGCCATAAAAGTCACATTATAATTATTCATAGCAATTAAAAACAGTGGTCAGTTGCTTACAATTGTTTTTAATGAAGCAAATTAATATTTTTAGCTGTTGTCATGGCTCTGAGACAAATTAATAGACTTTTACTAATGACAGCTCATAGATCCCCACTTGCTCACTTGGAGCCACCGAGTGCCAACTCTTCAAGCAGCTTACAAACAATAGACCAATTCCTTTCACTAGTGGGTATGCCTCAGCTTCTGCCAACCTCCTCTGCAAACCTGTTTCCAAGCAGAGGGAGCAAAGCACTGATTGACTTTTCTCTAGTGTGATAATCTAGTCCTCTGATACGCAGACAGCTCAGACTTCCTGTACAGCAGAAGCACAGGGCTCATGCGCAAGAAAAGATGATCGTATTGTCCTTTCCTGTATAGTGTTTCTAAGAAAAGAAGAAATCTCTTTGCGCAGAGAATAGTGACAAAGTGCTTTGTAGATCCTTATCTCCATTGCTGAACAGGTAGCAGAGCAGAGCATGATCTGATCTTCCAACTGTATAGCAGTCACTATAGCTTAGCAAGCACTCCCACAAGTCACTTCAAGGATGTCCATGGTATTCAGCAGCTTTTTATCAACTAATTCAGTGCATTTAAGGTGGATGTTCCAGCTAGTTTGGGGAACTACAGGCCTGTCAGCCTGACCTTGTTATCGGGCAAAGTTATGGAGTTGGATCATCTTGAGGGTGATCACACAACATGTTTGCAACAACCAAGGGGATTAGGTTCATGAAAGGAAAACACTGCGTGACCAACTTCATCTCCTTCTGTGACCAGGTGATCCGCCTAATGAATGAGGAAAAGGCTGTTGACGTAGTCTCCTTAGACTTTAGTAAGGCCTTTGACGAAGTCTTCCATTGCCTTCTCCTGGAGAAGCTGGCATCTCATGGCTTAAACAGGTGTACTCTTTGCTTGATGAAGAACTGGCTGGATGGTTGGACCCAGAGAGTGCTGGTGAATGGAGTTAAATCCAGCTGGCAACCAGTCCCCAGTGGTCAGTGTTGGAGCTGGTCCTCTTCAGTATCTTTATTGATGATCTGGATGCGGGGTTTGAGTACACCTACAGCACATTTGCAGACAACAGCAAGCTGGGTGGAAGAGTTGATCTACATGAGGGTAGCAGGACCCTCAAGAGGGATCTGAACAGGCTGCATCGATCGGTTGAGGCCATCTGTGAAGTAGTCTCAAGTGCTGGATGTTACACTTTGGTCACAGCAACCCCATTCAGCACTACAGACTTGGGGCAGAGTGACCGGAGAGCTGTGTGGCAGAAAAGAATCTGGGGGTGTAGGCTGACAGCTGGCTGAAAGTGAGGCAGCAGTGTGGCCAACGGCATCCTGGCTTGTATCAGGAACAGTGTAGCCAGCAGGACTAGGGAAGTGATTTCTCCCCCTGTACTTGATGCTGTTGAGGCTGCACTTCAAAAACTGTGTTCAGTTTTGGGCCCCTCATTACAAGAAAGACACTGAGGTGTTGGAGCGTGTCCAAAGATGGGCAATGAAACTGGTGAAGGGGCTGGAGCACCTTATGAGGAGCAACTGAAGGAGGTGGGATCATTTAGTCCTTCCTGGAAGGACACAGAGGCAAGGATACATCTATCTCTTCTCTGAAATAACTGCTGATAGGAGAAGAGGAAATGGTCTCAAGTTGTGCTAGGGGATGTTCAGGTTAGACATCAGGAAGAATTTCTACATGGGAAGAGTGGTGAAGCATTGGAACAGGCCGCCTGAGGAAGTGGTGGAGTCGCCATCCCTGGCTGTGTTCAAGAAACTTGGAGATGAGGCACTTAGGTGCATGTTTCAGCATGCATGGTGGCGGTGGTGGGTTTATGGTTGGACTCATTGATTTGATGGTCCTTTCCAACCATAATGATTCTGTGATTTCATGATAACTAGAAGCTGTCCACACCTTGGGAAATGGCAGGTTCTGGACCAACGCTATCTAGATGATAGTGATCTATCTATGTATCCAGCTCCAGGTCTCAAGCATTTCTCAGTCTCCAGGTTGCCCCTAACAGCACAGATATTTTCCCTTATGAACAAAAAGACAACCGTTGTCTGATTTTCCTTTTTATTCCTAAGTCTAAGGTTGTGTTTTTATTCATAAAGCTAAGGGCAAGATCTGTCAGGTTACCAAGGCTGAGGTTTTGCTGCCCAGATTTCCATAGGGCCATACTGATTAATGCTAGTTGCTGTCATGTTTCCCTCCCAACTCCTCCCACCACCTCTACTGCATTTTAACATTATCCTTGAAGAACAAATGGGCATTTTCCTGAAGAGCAGGAAGTGTGAGTGATGCTGCCTCATGTATGCTACAGCTAAGGAATCTGCAAGAGCCTTAATTATTCTCTCCTTTCATGAAGGTTTTTGTAGCCAAAGACAGTAACATAACAAAAGCTTAATAACCCATTATAAATAGCACAGTTATGACTAGACATTGATAATGAAGGTGGTGGCATTTTTAATGATTTAATCTGTGTAGAAAATTAGCTCCGTGAGTATCTGTACATTTACCTTACCCCATTCTGTTACATATCCTAAATTATCTCAGTTCTCAGAGACAGAAATATTTTTCTTAACCATGCCATTTAGCTTAAGCACTCAGAGATTTTATAGCAAGACTATAGCAATAGAGAAGTTGTTCATGGAAAACTGTATTTAAACAATAGCAATTGAAAATGTACTTTTTCCACAGTATGTACAGTTTTACTGCTAGTTTTTGTATTTTGTATTGTGTGTAGAGCTCCTGTTCAATATCCCTTTCTACTCTATAAGATTTATGCACACAGTGAGAGACACTTCTGATTTAAATGTTTGCCATTTAAATAAACAAGGCACAGGATAAAATTATCCTTATCTCCTGCTAGTAAAATGATAGGTGAAGCATGAAGGGCCAGATTCAGAATGCCACCTTCAGGTTTGCACACAAAAGTAGACAGAGGTGGCCAGTGGAGATTTGTTGGTGCTCCAAAGCATGATGCCATGAGCATGGGGCTTGCTGGAGGAACAGTTAAGCACAGAGGTGGGTTTATTTATTTATTTACTTATTTTTTAGGATTAGGGAAGGTGGTGCCCTTCTCAGGGGGGGTAATATCTTCTTCAGGCATGTGGTAAAAGATTGTAGAGGACTGTTGTAAATGCTGTTTCCAGTTCCCCAAGGGACAGTTGAGTCTCTAACTCTGGCAGCACAGTTTGAGGAAAGGAATCTCAGCATCCCTTTTGGAACCTGCCCAGTCTGTGATTTGTAGAGGACAAAAAGTGGTGAAGAATTTGCAGCTGTGTTCCACTGCAGCTATTAGAAGTCATTTGCTTTTGACGAGGCCATTTCCTGAGATACAAGTCCAAAAGCAATTGGTTCATATAGAAAAATTCAGATTCCTGTGGCTCATGTCCAGAAGGCATTTTAGGGTGAAAAACAGTTTCTTCACATCATGTCTTTTGTTAGATCCTTCTCTATCTTGCCTTCTTTTTTATAAAACATAAAATACGTAAAAATATACGTATGAAATACATAATCTGATACCTGATTTATTGTCTTCCTGACAATATTTATTGCCAGGAGTATGACAATAAATGATTTATTCCTGATTTATTCCCTTCTGTTATACAAAATATTATATCTGAACAACTGTACAGAATATAGTGAAATTTGTATTATATATAAACAAATTAAATAGTAAAATTTGTTTAGTCGTTGCTTAGGAAAGAATTAAGGTCAAGGTAAGGCTGAGAGTCTGCAGGATACATTGGTGAGGAATGCCAGTAAATATATTTTTCAATGGGTACACATCAGATCTTGCATATTTTGAGTCCAGTTCAACTGGAATTGTGGAACAGGACCATACAAAGTGGATGACTCATGACTGTGGAAAGGTGAGTACACCAAAAACAAACAGCACGGCCAGAGAAAAAGAACATGCCATTTTGTGTAAATCTGTGAACAGCTGAAGAGTTAGTGCAACACAAAGGCCCAAAGAGAAAGAATTCCCCCAAAGTTTCCTCATCTATAAGCCACTTAGATTGATAGAGAATTTGATCCTACAGGAAGATCTCCAGGTAATACAAAAGTCACTATATTCTGTACAGTCATTTTTCCACCTAGAATTATTTGTGATGCAGAGCACCTCCTTTTTACGGCCGACAGTTGGCACTTGGCAGAGATTTCTGCTTGAATACATAATATTGCACACAATAAATGTTGCTGGATACCTTGGTGCAGCTAGCCAAGTCCTCAGCTGTTCAGAGTCAAATGCTCTGAACTTGCGAAGTATTGTAACCTTTCCCAAAAGCAAACTACACACACAAGATCGGTTTTAATTTTTCAATTAATTCTATTAATTTTCAACCTTCTAGATTATCAGAAGAGAACAGTTTGCCCTTGCTAGATTTCTTGACATGGTTTTATATTGTTTGGGCCCTTCACATACAGGTTGGTTCATCGTTACCATCCAGTGGCCTTACGAAATGAACGGATAAGGAAGGAGGAGCCCTATCTCTTGCTGACACTGCCCAGCTAGCTCATTGGGATTCTCCAATTGCTGCTTCTAATAGGGCCAAGAAGCCAAAAGCTCAGGATGAGCCATGGCCAGCATAGCAGTTCCTCAGGAAACAAAGGGAGATACCTGAGAGAGGTGAAAGCTGATTTGCTGCTGAGCACAGTAGCTTCTTTGCTGCTGAGAAAGTTGATTTGCTGCTGAGCAACAGAACCTATAGATAAGTCTTTATATGGATACTCTTCAGCTTCAGGAATTTAGCCATGCTGGACAGAGCAAGCTGCATTTTTTTGTTTTATGTTGTTAGATAAAGCCTCATGCCCAAACGGATCCTGCTGCTAAAAGAACAAGGGGCTGTTCCAGGCATGGTGCAGACGAGAGCTGCTTCTGCCCCATCTGGGTTCAGAGGAATTACACAAGCAGATCACAGAATCACAGGATGGTTGAGGTTGGAAGGGAGCTCTAGAGATCATCTAGTCCAACCCCCTGCTCCAGCAGGGACACCCAGAGCACATTCCACGAGCAGGTTTTGAATATGTCCAAAGAAAGAGAATTTGTGAGTAGTTTCAGTCCTCTAACATGTCTTTGTTTGACTTGGCAAAATTATTATTATGTGTAGGGAAGTTTTGCCAGCCGTTCTAGGGGTAAGGAGAGCGCAAAGAGGTTAGTGAGCCAGTATTGGGGAGAGTGAGCTGCTTTGCTTATATTGTATGGTGACTTTGATAAGTCACTGAATTTATATCTCAATTTCCACATCTGTGGCAAGAAAATAACAGCATTTTCCTCTTTCCCCAATGTCCCTTGAGGGCTCTGGAGGAATAGCAATGTGAAAGAGCTGTGCTGTTACATTTAGGTGTCTACATAGCAGATGATGGCTACACATTTTAAAATAATACTCATCATAGGTCGGATTTCGAAACATTATCATAGCCCTGTAAAGATTTGGCAGCAAATCTGAATTCTCATTAATGTTTGGTTGCAAATAGAACTTCAGCACTTTGCTGAATATAGATAGATAGACAGACACATACATCCATATACGTATATATACATACACATACATCCATATACAAACACATACACAGAAGTGTATGCAGATTGAAAGAAAAGGGTTTGTAATTATCAACTATTTTCCTTTTTGGGCAAGGAATATGCAAAGGGAGCTACTCTCAAAGACGAATCTTACCCAGAGGATGAAGATCTTTAGGAACCAGGATTATTGAACCAAGAACCAAAACTATTATTAAGGGTTTGGGCTCAGATGAAAATACAAAAAAAAAAAAAATTTTAAAGGTGACAATTAAAGATGATGCTAAAATGTTGCAGTTATCCCCATCTAACTGTGGGGCCTTTAATGAGGCACTAAAGCATATGAAGCAGTAATTGGTTGACAAATTAATAATGTTTGTTAATGAACATTGTCTAAAAACACTTAGGGTTGGGCTTGAAAAAGGAGCCTAAGGGAATTAGATGCCAAATTTAATATGATTTGAGGATTTGGGGCAATTTGGATTTCTGTTTTTCTGAAATTGTGGCTACTTTCTGCACAATTGTTTGTGATAGTGGTGTCTCTGTCTGTGATGAGCAGATTCTCCTTATGCAGTTCACAGCATCTCTTTTGGCCCCGACTCAGACCTATAACTAGTGTCTTTCTTCCTATTTCTCCAAGAAACTAAGCTCAGTCTC
>JAVCKT010027852.1:13967-26712 GCA_032273925.1 Rhynchotus rufescens | reverse complement strand
AAAAAGGAAAAGCCCTCTCTCCTCCAAAGAGCAATTAAATCTTAAATCCCATTAGCCTTCGGCTGGCCCACTCAGGCACAACGGTCACCACGGGCAGAGCTGTCCTCACAGCAGCGGTGCCTCAGAGCCTGCCCGGGAAAGCTCCTCGGGGCTCTAATTCCCTCTGGCTCCCGGTGCCGGCCTGTGGAAGGCTCTGCCGCGGCCTGGCAGCCATGTCGCCATCTCTCGCCTCTACCCACCAGGCACAAGATGGCTCCTGGGGAGCTCGGCGGCACAGCACCAAGGCCCAGCTTTCCTCGGGGCCGACACATCTGCCTCGCAATAACCACAAAACCCAACACACAACAGAAAAGCACAAAACGTGGGCCTTGAAGAGCCAGGTTACTTAAACAAAGAGCTAAGCCTTCACAGAGCAGGGCCCTGCAAGCATACCCAGAATGGCTTCCCTCCTCCCATCCCAGCCCTAGAAGGGGAGTCGAAGCTCCCTGAACGCTGTTCAGTGCTCTCTGTCTGTGACAGTTCAGTAAATAGCACAGGGAAGCCACTGCATCCCTAAAACCAGCAGCCCTTAAGATGTACCAAGTACTGTAACAAACAACAGTGACACCTCAAAATCATAAGTGACTGCTCCAAGTGCCAGCTGCTATTTTTGGAAGGCAATTCCTACCTTTGCAGTATCTTGCTTAAGAAAAAAAAAGGCAGATTTTCCACCTTTCTGTTCAAATTTGTGACAGAATGATTGCAAGGTCTCAATTACTCTGTATGCAGTGTGCTAATCCCCTTGGAGATATGTGCTACAGTCACTATGAAACCAGGCACTAATGAGATGATTGAAAATAGCAATCAGGCACTAGGTGAAACAGCTAGCTGTTGGCTATTTGGGATTACTGACTCTAAAGGATAAACTGAATTATTTTTCTTGTATTCCTAAACACATATGAGCTTTTTATGCTTACTTCCAAAACGCACCAGCAATGTGCTGCACTTCACAGAACTGCTTTTACTGTCACAGATGAGACCACAGGTCAACGTGCCTAAATCACTGCCATCAGCACTCTGAGGAAGATGGTGACTGTGAATGCAGATAGGAGAATAACCCATTCCACCACAATCCCCAAGTGTCCTTTTTCTCCTTTAGGAGAGAGGCCCTGGCCAAGGCAGTGAGCACTCAGAGACAGTCAGTGGGGAAGAGAAGCTGAAGGAAGCAACAGGAACCAGATCTAACAACAGGGCAACTGACCTGGTCCTACAAGACCCATATGGAAGCATCTTCCAACATGTCATTGAGAAAGAAGAGGAGAATCTGATGAAGACCAAAAGTGGTCCACCTGGTTGAAGAAGCAAGAAAGGAAATGGTCTTCTGGGAGAAGTTTTGAGGACAAATTACAAGTAAAGGATTCTCAAGCTATCTGAGGAAAAGGAAAGAGTGAGAGGCAAAGATTTGCTTTAATATTTTCATCTTTTGTGTGTAACCTGGTCAATCAGGACTTTCTGCACATGCTGTTTTCCATGGAAGACTCCAGTTTTCAGACCAACAATGTACCAGAAAGCCCAGACTAGGATACTTCCTTTCACCCCACAGAAAGCAGTGCATTGCCTGTAGGAATTACCTCACACCTCATCCTGTACACATAGGTCCTCCAGTCTCTCTCTAGAGTTTGTCTTTTACAGAAGAGAGAACCATGGCCAGTTATATAAGCATTACATTTCAATACACAAATGAGAAGCTAAAGCAACGAGACCAATTTCCTCATTAAACGGATATTGAGGCTGAAATGGAGGCCAGGGTCAGAATGTATTGTTGACAGGAATCCATTTCCAGAGGCATCAATTATTTAGAGTTGTTATAAATCATTTACATAGTGCTGTAAATTCCAAACAGGATTGTATAAACAGGCAGCTTCATCATTACCTGTTTCTCCTAGAGCCAGAGCTGGACTGGGAAGGAGTGCCTATCTTAATACTGACTAGAGGTGTTATACTCGGGGTATTGCACCCTGAATATAATCATCTTATTAAGGGCAAATGAAGGTTAAACTTCCCTCTGGCAGTTCCAGGTAGCAATGCTTGACCTTGGTAGCTTACAGTTGGCTTTGGGATGTCTACAACAGGTCCAGACACACTATTTCTGTCCTAGAGAAGTCTTTGGAGCTTCACCCTCTTATTTCAAGAGGCTTTTTCTGCACAAGGTGTCTTCTGATCGTCCTTTCTACATCTGGAGAGTCACCCCATGGCTCCTGGCTATGCCCAAATCACATAGGCAGGGACAGCCCTGACCCATCAGGAACCAGTCCACCCATTTCAGCAGACTCAGAGTTTCTTGTTACCTTTATGCATCCAGACCTGAGGCAGATCCTATGAACAACATAAAGTGTGGTGGTGGTTTCATAAAGCAAGCACTGAAGTCATTTGCTAAACAAGGGTCAACCTATACCCAGCCTTATGGCAAACACTGAGTTAAATGTTGCAGCCTACCCAACAGCAGGTTAGGTTCTGCTTATGGTATTCAAGTCCTCCCTGCAATCTGGATTCTCATCCGCTGAACACTGGCAGTGCAGTGGTGGGACTCACACATGCAGTAAAAAATTCACCTCTTGAGTTTCGACATCTTGGCCGTATTCCTGAAAAGCCCTCCCTTAAAGATAAAGAAACAACCAATAGATAGATGAGGCTGACGTAAGAAAGCAGCAAAATCAGTGTGGCTGTTTAAATCATTTACTGTTGAGGATATATTTTGTTTGCCAGATGGTTACTTTGAGCCCTGCAGTTCACTTTCCCATTTTTCTGGTTGGAAAACCTGCTATACTTTTCTCTGATTGTGTGAGTGCTGCTGACTTCTGTGCCAGAGCCAGCCAGTACCACTCATTTGGGGCTAATTCCTGACAGGCTTTTATTGACTGCAAGACCTGCAGAGAGGCTTAAAGCTTTGCAAGTAACCTGCAAAGGCCTTGTTGAACATGAAGCCACACTCCAGGCTCTGTCACCTACCTGCACTGGTCCAACTGGGGCAACTCAAATCCTACAGAGGGTGACGTGGCACTGCGATGGATCCAGTCCTGTGTCAACAAGATCAGAGCCTGGCCTACAGATCCAAGAGGCCATCTGTCCCAAGTAGGAGATTTGGGTTTGATGCCTCTTCCCAGTGGCATTACTGGCAGCACAACAGAGCAGAATCAGGTTGTTTTTAAGAAATGAAAGTTGTGATCCAACATCACAGAACCTGGCATTGACACTTCAGCCAGCAATTATTTTCCTGTGCAGACTTACCTTGAAAACATAGCAATTTAGAGACGCACAACGATATATACTGGACCATTGAGCATGCTATATATCATGTTTCAGTGCAATTTTAAGAGCTGCAGCATCAGCCAAGTCTCCACAGAATATTAAATATATAAAAGTATTTATAAATACTTCACATTAAAATTCACTGCTAACAGTCTGAAAACTTCCTGTTGTAGCCTAATGCAGCCAATAGGTACCTCATTTTGCACAGTTTGAGGGTACAGTGATATCTAGCTGCTTAATTTCCAAATTGTGCATGAGTTATGGGCAGTAAGAGTTTTCCTTGGGGGAATATGTATGCCTACTTGTCTTCCTTTGAGCCCAAGCCCAGATTTCATTGCAGATGATGAAATGCTGGGAGAGAAAAGCTTCCATACATACACACAGGCTGTTCTTAAGACTTTTCATACAATTATCTGCAAAGTTAAAAAAAAAAAAAAAAAAAAGAATAAATAAAAAATAATCATGCCACAAGCTCACTGGGATCATGGGACATCAGGACTTGGTGCAGGAAATCAGAGAAAGAGTACTGAAGAAGAAAAAGATCTCTGTGAAACCAAACAAGGAGGCGCAACAGGCTCTAGGTTAGGAAGATGGGTGTAAAGGCTGAGAAAGAGTGACTGGGGAAGGAAGGGCTTTCATGATGAAAGACGGCTAGTGAAGACATCAAGAATTGATTTTCTTTCTTACTGCTTAATAGGAAGTCTGTCACGTATTACTTCCAGCCAGGCCGTTGGGCCATGTTTGTACCTCATTCCTGCGGTCACCCTGCCCAAGCAGGGAGCCTGGGGCTTTACCTGCAAAGCCCAGGAGCAACTCTTTGCCAGTAGCCTGGGCTGCTATATCAAGGACACAGCATGCACAGTCTGCAGGGACTGGGAGCTTTCCCTCACCCAGCAGCATATGTTGTTCCCACTGCAGAAGGACAGGAGGACAACCAGCTATGTGTTTGATTCACACAAAGCATGTGAAGACATATTGGGTGCCCCCCTTCCCTCTGTTGTGCTTGACACCTCCTCGACTAGCGCGTTTCGAAGCCGAGAGACGCGCTCCGCTTGCGAGCAGAAAACATGCACAACGTGTCTTGCTTCCCCACGAACCAAAACAAATTCCAAGCACATCAGTATTCCTGGGAGAGATGTTTCACTTTCCCAATGTCTGTAATTGCCATCCTTCTATATATGCCTGTGCGTGTATTCCTAGGGCTATTCGAAGAATGTCTTTTACAGGCAGGTGTAAGGTCACTGTGCCTTATATGCAGTATCCAGAGGAGCTGTTTGGGGACCCAGTCCTTCAAAATACCACATGAAACAGAATTGTGCAGAATGTTGACACAGCAACCAACTTGTTGCTAGATCATTGGCATATTCCCCTCACTGCTACCTGCCAGCTGAGAGCAACATTACTGGCTCTTCCTTGGGATAACCTCTCAACCTCTCATGTCTCCTCCAACTCACTGGTCTCTGACCTTCTCCTGCCCTGGATCCCCAGGTTACGCACATCTGCAGCAGCTTAAATGGACCTCAAACATGTTAAAAGTCAACAAAAGTAAATTGAAAGCCCATGTCATTAAAGAACATTGTCAGGCAAGATTTTCTGAGTGTGTTGCCCATTTCAGTCCTGAGTAAATTTAAACCTTCCAATTTTCCACAAACCCTCTGAAATCATGTCAATTCAAACACGTGAGTGAGTCTGGAAGCACCAAAGTTTCTCTGTCCAACTCATTCAATGGGGACCCCTAATGCAGGGAGAAGTAAACCCATGCTCTGGACATGCCCAGAGATTGAGAATTTTCCAGTTCGGGCTTTTGTGGCTCCCACCCATCTGCACTAGTACAATAGCTGGGCCATGCTGGGCTCCATGGCAAACTCAAAAGCAATTGGCAGGAATGGGAAAGGGATATAATTGTGTTTCTCCCGGGAGAGTGGTCATTAGGAGGGTATTATCTGAATACTAGTTATATAAACTATGGCTGAATGGGCTCTATTTACAATAAGAAAAATTGCCAGAAAGTGATCAGAACATATGCAATCCGATGAAAAGGCTGCACTTGAGCACATGAAAAGCCAATAATCTGGGAGGAAGTGGCTGCTTGATAGCTAGGAATTTTAAGCAGGGATACTGCTGGGGGAGAGATTTTACATTTGATCAGGCCATCAGCTTCCATGTTTGTACGTAGACCCAAGCCCTTCCTGAGACCTGCAGTAACAAAGAGAAGGCTGCAGCCTACGGCAAAGATTCTGATTTACTCTCCACAAAGCCACTCAGGGCAGTAATTCTCCCTCAACCCTGGCAGAATGTTTTTGCCAGTATATCCCCATATTTTGGCATATAACCTAGATGTCAAGTCCTCTCCTCACACATACACTGACTGTTGTAGAGGCCACACACATTTGAAAGAAATCTGTCCCTTTACACCACTGTTTGTGCTATTAGGCCAGGACCAATAAGGATGGCACCTCCAACAGCCCCTGGATTCACTACCTTGATAGCTCTTCTACATCCTTGATATCACTTCCACACTTGCAACCACAAACTGCTGGACCAGCTCCAGGCAAATCCCTTTTTTACATCTTGCCAAGAAAGGCTCTTTGAATGGCTACAAGACACACAAACAAGATTTTACCTGATATCTACCTTCATCACACATAGCATAACAAGGACCACAGAGCAATGCTTTTCCTCAAGATAACACTTTCAAGGAAGTGCTCCACTTTTTAGCATTATCTTCTGTGAATTTGTAAGCACGACATCAAATACAGAAACATAAAACATTTGGCCTACCAA
This sequence comes from Rhynchotus rufescens, assembly GCA_032273925.1. NCBI lineage: Eukaryota > Metazoa > Chordata > Aves > Tinamiformes > Tinamidae > Rhynchotus > Rhynchotus rufescens. The sequence continues at coordinate 20,640 of JAVCKT010027852.1, read as the reverse complement.
AAGAGCTTGATTTAGCTTGACAGGTTTGAGCCCCCACAGGGTGAATTCTGCAGAGATCATATCTAACTCAGTGGAATCGGGTACGTACCTGAGCGCCCAAGGTTTGTGCTACTAGATCTGTCTCGGACTATAAATGTCCAAATGACTGCAGAGAGGTGTTCTTCATAGGGCAACACAAGCTTTCTCAGACAAAAACCAGATCCCTGGGAATTTTTGCCATCAGTCCTTCAGTCATATATATATACACACACACACACCCCCCTATGTTATATGTGTGTATATATGTGTGTGTATATATTATGTGTGTGTGTGTGTAATATTTTTTTTCCTTTCCATCTCTGGAATTAAAGCTTTCCAACTCATTCTTTGTACGGAAACATCACTATTGCTCAATCTGGCCACATTTTCCTGAGCCTCCATCCATTCTACTATATCCTTTGAGAGAGGCAGAGAACCCAGGTGTAGGTCAGCTAGGGATTCATATAGCAGCATTTGGAGACATGCTCTAAACATCCATTTAGAGGGTAGGGATTCAACAATGGGAGATTTTCATTAGTTTTTCCACTGCAAAGAGGGAAGCTTTTCCTTTCACCATTTAGTCAGCTAGCTCAGACTACGTGTGTATTTTTTTTTTTTTTAAACACATCTGAAGTTAGGGAGGATGAATCTGTCTGCAAGGCTCTAAACCTTCCTCAAGGTAGGAACAAGGCAGGTGCTGTGAACTCAAGCATTCTAGAGAGGAAAGACATCCTGCAAGTCCCTGCTGAGCAGAATGCAATTAGCATGAGAATAGGGTAAAAGAGACAAATTTCAGCCCTTGATCTTCACTGATTTCTCCTCTCCTCCCTGTCTTTCCAGTGGTAAAAACTATAGGATCCAATGGGTGGACTCTGCAGACATTAATTCAGCAAGATTAGCCCTAGATCTGTCCTTCCAGGGCAGATATTAACATATTTGGTCATTATGTTCATAGTGCTCACCAACCAGGAAAGACCAATTTCCTCGGAACATCAAGCCTCAGAGTTCCTGATACACCTAACCCTAATGCTGCTGTTGGCTGTTTTCCTTCTCTGTTCCACCAGGCAGATGAACACTGCATTCTCTAAACTGAAAAAAGAAGCACAGAAATTGTTTGTTAGGAAATTATTCTCTCTCATATTCACTCTCATAATTTGAGAAATAGAGGTAGATCTGGTTTATAAGTATTTATTTTACATATTGCTCTTGGGAAAAAAATCTTCTCCCTGTCCAATAAATACATAAGGTTGCGTTCAGTCAATATTTAAATAGAGGGCCATTGAAAGAGATGAGAGCATTAATGATTCCATAAAACATTTCTTATCCTTTCAGAGGTAAAAAGAATTATCTAATCTTGCAGTTGGTGGGAGGAGAGAGACTGTTTTGGTGAGGTAAAGTGAGACGATGCAGCTGTTCCAATGATCTGTACTTTTTAAAGATCTGATGCTCAAATGAGGGGAACAAAATAGAAAACAATTTTTGTAAAGCTGTTTGAAATTGTCTTTATCTGCCTTCAAAACTTCCCCTCCTTTTACAAAGCCTCTTGCAGCACTCTTACTGACAGATCTGAGTGCTTCTGCTCCATTTATAAGACCAAAATCATTTTCTAGACCACTTTTCAAAGTTTAACAAGAACAGCAAATTCTTTTCAAGTTAAGAGTAGTCATGTGCAATTTCTACAAAGACACTGCTCAAATTAAGAATTAACCAGAAAAAAAGCAGCCTTCACAGCACAGAGCCTATTGATCAGCTGGAGAAGCTCTGGTGAGAGTAATTGCACCCTATAGCTTAATTCCTCCTCAGTTCAACCAGATATTGGGTACTGCTTACCTAAAATACTAGGATATGTGTTTTTTACTTCTTTTCCCAGATGCAAGCCATGGAAAAAGAAGTGAGCTCTGGGAGAGAAGCTACGCATCTATTCAATCCTTTCATATCTGTTCCCCAAAATTAACGGAAAGTCTCCCAAGAGGCTACAGCAGGCTTCAAGTCAGAAACTGCAGCTCCACAGCAGATATTCGCAGATTGCTTCTCGCAGCACTCCACCAGGCCTGGGAATACCTGCTTTCTCCTCTTCAGCAGAGAGGGACTGAGATAAAAGGCCAGATCTGAACAGTATTATGATTCCTAAGACAGCCAGTGATACAAAGCGGGACTTAGGAAAGTGCGGAGCCCAGTTAAGTTGCGGTGATTTGCATCTTCAGATACCTCATTTCTCTCCAAGCTGGCTCCCAGGTGAGCGCAGCACTGAATGTTATCTGCTTTCACAGCCCCTCTTCTCCGTGGGGGCCGCGGGAGCGCTGGGCTCAGGCAGCAGCGGCGCCTCCTGCCTGGCACACGGTGCCCGTGGCTACTTGCTGAGCACCGCACGGGCACCCTCGGGCAAACGGGCGGCCCACGAGGGGCTGGCGGAGCTGCCCCCAAGGATGCTGCTCTCACCTGCGCCCCGTCTACCCCCGGAGAGGAGGCACAAAAAGTAAAGAATCCAGCACTCAGGTGGGATTTGCCGAGCTGCCAGCACAGGGGGAGGCTGAAAAGGAAGCACAATTGGGAAAAATTTAATACAACGCCTTTTTGCTTGCAAGCAGATCACGTTTTAGGCTGTGTGAGTGAAAGACAATAAGCAGAGCGCCAAAGACAATAAGCACGGAGGCGCTTTCACAGAGCCTCTTCTCAGATCAAACTTAATTTCCCACTAGCTTGTGATTACTTTGATTACTGGACTGTTACCATTGTGCTCCGATGGCCTGAGCTGCAACGCTGCCAGCACGCGCGAACACCACGACCCCGACAAGGCGGCATTTCTAGGAAGTGCCTCGCTGCTGCTAGCTGGAAGCACACTCCAAAACAGCTCCAAGCTGCCACGAGAGCCGCAAGATGCCAGCTGCAGTTCACAGGAATTAGGAGAAGCAAATGGTACAGGGAAAACCATGGCAGAAGCTGGGAGTGTTTGACCAGGACTCGAAAGGCCCGAGGACAGAGGGCCAGCGTGGGGTCCCACCAGCTTGTGGCTCTGCTCTGGGTCGCAGACAGAAGCACGGGTCCAGCACCATGTGTCTTCTTCACCATCCCAAGCAGCCACAAACCATGGGCACCATCAATCTGCTCCGAACAGGGAACAAACGACAGGATGGGCCAACACTGTAACCATTTAAAATACCTGCTGCCAAGGTAGTTACTCGCTGCCTGGCTATAAATCTTGCCCCGACACGTGCGTATGTTAAGTTTTCCACGTTTCTTGGCTTCCTGTCCTTTGTTTTGTACTCCCAGAACGATGGCAATTAAGCAGTAGTAGCTCATGAAGGTGCCCATCGGCAGGCTAGCCTGTAAACACTCCTAATAAGTACGGCTAATAAAATACAGTTTATTAGCCAACCTTGCACAGTATTTTTACAGCCTCTTCCACTCATCATTGAGAAAAATAAACCCTTCGCAGCTGGGCTGGAGCTGGCATCACTGCCAGCCTCCCCCGGTCTCACCTGTAACGAGGTGAGTAATTAAAGTGCTTATAGGAACAGCAGGGTTTTTTATTGCCTGCCACAGTCCCATCCTCTGCTCTTCTGGCTGACTCAGAGAGGAACTGTCACAAATGCGGCTTCCAAAATAGAACTGCAATAAAACTTGCTTTTGTTGTGTTGAGTGATGGAAAAATTCAGAGTCTCAGCTGCTTGCTGGTCCTCCTTTCCTGCTCCAGGATGAGGCGGAAACATCTAGTGGCCCCTCTAGTTTGGCGGGCCCAGATCCGGTCAGGAACATGGAAAAGCTGCCTGCAAATTGCTGGAAATAAGGGGGTAAAAAGAAAGGCTTTCGCTCCATAAAATCCTCAAGAATCAATTAGTCTGGAGCAATGGTAGATAAGGGGCGATTTGGTTGAGATTTAAGGAAACTAGAAATATTTTGCTTTCATTTCCGCCACGACCTTGCTTGTTCTCAGCAGCTGATCGGGCAAACGAAGCACAAAATAAGGCACACTGTAAAAATCTTATGCCATTGATTCCCAGGAAAATGTTTTACTCTGTGGAAAAGCCATGCTGAGGTTGTTCTCGCATAAGATGCAGCTTTGTAGCAGAATCTTTTTTTAAAGGTACTTGGTGAAGTCAATTATCATGATATATGGAGTAACTTTCCATGAGATAAACATAAAGCCAAATGCTTGGCAGTAAACATAAACCTCCCAAGTTTTTCCTCCTTCTTCTGTCCTTTTATCTCTTTTTATTACCACATTCAGAAGTATAAATTGGTAATTTATTGAAAAATGAATGGTAACATTTACCAAAGTGGCACTATTTGCTACACATTTTACTGTGCAGACAGTTTGGTTTTAGGAGCTCCTTTCTTTATGGTTTTTAACACAAACATAAACAAAAAATGATCCTCAAAAGATGACTTTACAGTATTTTCCCCACTCACTTTCTTTAAAAAAAGAAACACTGAAATAAGCCCAGGGAAAAGGAGATTTTTTGCATAAATATTTTCTGCATGCTTATGTGGCATTCCAGTAACCTGCTCCAGCAGGCATCAAAGTGATGCTGCTAATTACAAAGTGCTGTAAATGAAGCACATTGCACAGGACTTTTGGACATCTGACTGTTCAATCCTATTAAAGTGATCCCCCAAAATATATAAATGAATATATATACACACCACTCATTTACCTACATGTTTTACTCTGTGGGATATTGAATGTTCTTTCTACCAATTCTTCCCCACGGAGCATTATTACCTCCTGGTATTTTGGGGGGCTTGCCCTTATCCAAACCCCTGTGAACAGAGTCAGTTGCTGAACTGAGCAATTAGAGGACTTCCTTGCCGCCACGGATAAGTTTTAAGGAACTTGTTTTCCTAATATTTTCACATATGCCAAGTTATTCAGCTGGACTGGAAACTGTCCATATCAATTCTCTGTGACACCACCCCTTACAGTCTAATACTTACGTCTGCACAAGGCAAATCCCTCATTGCCCCTGCTACATCCTGAGGCTGAATAGACAGTGATAACTTCCCACAGGACAGATACTATCACGAAAATTCTGTGATTCTGCGTGATTCTGTGAAAACTGTTCAATTCCAGAAGTTATTACAAGTTCATTTTATAGAGCTGCCCATTGCTGCGTGCTAGCATGGGCGATGGAAGGCTAAACATCTCCTCCACCTTGCATGTCAGAGGCGAGGGAGCGACGTCTGCGTTCCAGCAAGTGGCCCACGCCGAGGCATGAGGAGATGGACCCTGTTCTTCAGCTGTGCCACAGGCTCAAGACCTTAGCCCGACTAGATAGTACTTCACAAAGCTCGTTTGGGATAAAAGCAAGTTCCACTTTCTGATGCAAATAGGCACAAGGTGGGAAAGGAATCCAAACCCACACCTGGAGCAGTGAAATAAAGGTCGTGCAAGAGACGAACACAAGGGCTGACACCTTCATTCTGACCTGCTGGCTAGAAAGGCCTCTAGTGAAGATCACTGGTAAAGCAGCCACGACACTACACGTCAGGCGGCCAGACCCGGGGGTTTGGCTCAGACAAATCCCAGCTGGCAAGGGCTGCGTATGGACAGGGCACGGGAAGCGGCTGGTCACCAGCATGACGCACAGGGGCCCTTGAGCAGGGCCTTAGGGCACACAAAACCCAGGAGATGTTGAAAGTCAAACTTCTGAAAGTCAAGGTTCTGGCAAGTAGAAGGTCAGACTCAATCCCAGCCAAACTGGGGTGAACGTGGTCCAACCAGGAGAGCAGCAACTCGAGACAATAAAACTACCATTACTTACTGGAACGCACCCGCAGGTCTCTAACGCACCGGGGGACTAATCCCGATTAGCACAGCAAAACCATTTAGAAAGGAGCTCATACACTGCATTCAGTCTTCACGCATCGGTTTGAGTTTCTAACCAACCTGGTTGTTTAGCTGGTAGGTGGTTTCTCCATCCCCTTCTCTGTCACATGTAGCGTTTCTTTTTAAACAGCGGGGGAAGCCATTCTGTTAGCAGAGCGCTAATCCTGCTCTCCCAAAGATGATGCATTAAATCAACACCTGCCACTTTCTGGTAATTCTGAACAGCTTCTGTGCTGGATTTGCTTTGGCAGACAGAGCAGGAAGGGATTGTGGCAAATGGAGGAGTGCTGCAGAATAGCCATCCCCAATGCAAAGCAGATAATAAGCACCAGAGCCAGTGTGGAAGCAATTAATTCTAATCACTTATGAGACAATAAAATTTAATTATGGGTTCTTTGAAAACTAGAAACCCAACAATTATTGTTAATAGGCCTTTCTTGATGGTAGATAGTGAACAGAATTTGTTGAGGCTCTTTTTTTCCTGCAGTTAATTAAAAAAAAAAATCCATCTTTTAGTTAAGGATGCCTAGGCTTATGCTACCATATGAAACAGTGCAATTGTGCTAAGCTTCGACCCACAGAACAGAAAAGCAATCCTTGAGCAACTCAGCTCTTAGATATCCCTTTAAATAACTGGTATTCTCCACTCTGCCAAGGTCTCATATCTTTATTATCTGCTCAGAGGTATTTTCATCCTGAAACAGATAGATGTCTCCAGCTTCATTTCGGGCATATCCATGCAGCAAGAAGTGAAATAACAAGGGGTTGCTCTGTTGTGTATTTACTTCAGAGCTGTGCTGATAGGGATACGACCCACATTCACTTTCC
>JAVCKT010027852.1:1549-12740 GCA_032273925.1 Rhynchotus rufescens | reverse complement strand
CCATGCACTTTATGCCATGAGGAACCTTTTCAAAGACAGCATGAACCACATCCATCAAGCCAACTAGAATATCTTACCCACCTTGAACTGTAGGACTGGAGCACGTGGAAGGAGAAGCACCAGCCACTGCACTCTCATATTCTCACTGTGATGCTCCTCTCACTGATTTCTCTCACAGCTACCTACAGAACATGTCTTGCACCTGAAGCAGCTCCCAGACCTGTCATAGGATAAAAACCTCTGCTGCTCTTGGATCTACCCTGACTTAAAAGCATTTACTAACAAACATGAGCTAACAAATCTGGAATGTGTCTGGACACTTAAATGTTGATCCCTTTCCTCCCTTGTCCTCTTTGAATCCCAGTACCCTTAGGGGTGGGATACTCATGTCCACCGTGACATGGACACAGACCTCTCAGCAGCAGCAATAAGGGGTTTGTCTGCTTACCTGTGCGAAGCTCTAGCAGCCAGCAGCCTCATTAGCAGCAACGTGTCTTTGGTCGTTCACATGAAAGCTCCCAGGACAGAATCTTCAAGAGATACTGTGTCTGGGATGCCTTGATTTGGGGTATCCATGTAGCCTCTCAGAAGGAGATGACACAGGAATGGTGGGACTTTCATTTCAGGAACAACAGCTAAAGGCTAAGCTGCAAAACACATAAACACTGCTGTCTTCATAGCTGCTTTCAGGGCACTACAAAATACTTCTCTGCTTACCTCAGTACACACTAAGTTCTCATATCTGCTGGTAGTAAGAACGCAATGTTTACTTGCCTTCAGTTCAATGCATTCAAAATTTTACTAAAAGCTCAAGTTCCAACTTCACCAAAGGTCAGATTTTCAAAGTTTCTCTATTTCCCATCTCCATCACGCTCTTTCGCATACATTAGGAAAAGCAGCAAATATTTCATCCTGTGTCACACAAGACTTGGTCAAAAGACAACCGAAAAGAGGACATTTCCACTGTCACAAGCAGATGATTGTAACGTTTTTCTCTTTCTCTCTCTCTCTGAAAGAGGGTGAATAGCAGAGGGCCATTTTAAGCTGTAATAAGGCCTCATTATCAGAAGAGATCTTGAAGGACAAGAGCTTAGCAGCATTTAGCAACGTTCAGGAAGTCAGAAAAAGAACAAGATTGGCTAGGGCTGGAGGAGGAAATGTTTATTGTAGAGAATCAGTCCCCCTTTCAAGAAAAACATCATGTGCAATCATTTACTTAGAGGCACTTAGAGGCCAAAAGGGTTGTAGAATCAGCACAAAAGCATTATCATGCTGGCTTTGTACTGGTGTAAGCAGCTCTGCAGAGACCCACAGAAACCATCTCTCCAGAGTTTAAAAAAACTCCATGCTTCCAGTAAAAGAATGACCTTTAGTAGTAAGAAATCATGAGGAAACATTCCCTGGGGGAATGAACTGTGCCAGAATTACCAATTCCGGGCAATCCTTGCAGCTCTCCGGGAAACAGCTTGTACTTGCTACTCTTAGGTGAGCCAGTGCATTTGCCCAACATTGTGGTAATCCCAAAGCACTATCACTCCCTGAGCAAATACTCATCTTTTCCCCAAAGTACATTGCCTTGAAGCTTGAACACAGCGTGTAACAAATGCTTTTGTCTCAGTTTCATCATTACAAATATCCCCGCATTAAAAGAATTTATCTCTACTGGTATCATCACTCCGCAGAACTCCATATACTTAAATTATGAGCACAACTGAGAGTTTAGCCCAGCTAGTTAATGAAAAAATATCATGTTTCCCTTTTAATTAAGAGACATTAAAAGGTTTAAATCCTCCTCAATGGTAAAGAGTGAAGCAAATGTTACAGTGTAATTAAATTATTCCCTATAAATTGCATTATGTTGCATTATACATTGAGATGTAAGAGGACCAGAAACAGAGGCTTTGGGTAATATTTGGCAGCTCGCTGCTGCAGCACAGCAGATTTTGGTGTCCTGAGACAGCTGTGGCAGCCCCGGTGGCTTAAATGATGTTAACCAGAGGAAAAGTAAATGCAGGGGGGCGATGAATTGGATATAGAGCCTGACCTCAATACTCAGCAGTACCTGCTGGGAAACGGAGCTGCTGCAACGTGGCACCCTTGGGAAGCTACACAGCCAGCAGCTTCACAGCCAGACGACGTCTGAGAAAAACAAAGGTCTCTGGTAAAATGAAGTCCATTCATACGCCCTCCCGGCTTCTGCAGATCTTGTTACATGGAAAGCTGTCCTTTCTGCTTTTTCCTTCATGTAGTTCTTTATTAACTCTGTTTTTTTTAAGACAGTGAAAAAGCACAAAATGATCTGACAGCTCAGACTCACCAGCGGCCATTTCTTGCCCTGAACAACATCCCCCTTCATCAGGGATTGTCACCCTCCCGAAGATTAATATAAAAAATACATGTACGAGGCAAGATCTGCTGAAGGCAGAGATGAGCATAGTACAAAGGCTACTAATTGTCTTATTATTATTGTTTATATCTGCATTGTTCCCAACAGCTGCAGCCACTCGAGCATCTATTCCTATAAGTGTCAGCATCTTCATTATGCAAAGAAAAGGATACAGAGAAAGAAATCCAGGCAAGCAATAACTCAATGCACGCACAAGGTAAGCGTGGGGGTGATGCCCTGGCTCCTTCCAGGCCGTGGCAGGAGCTACAGTTTCATCTTGCATCAGTCAGGAGCAGCAAGAACTTTTTCTTCTCCAGGGGGGAAGGGGAGGAGACACCACAAGGAGATGGAGAAGCCAGCAGTGACTTGGAGGGCATTGGGGGTGATGTGTATATATAAATATAGATGTGTCTGATTGAGTTTGGAACCATATTAGTGACACCTGCTTCGGAGGAGGGGGGAAGAGAACCACGTTCAGCACCAGCAGCAAAATGTTAACACTGCGGCGTAATTACTGAGTGCTCAGCATATATTCAGCCACCGTGCGTTTTGCTACTAATTTCTACTCTAATTGCACCAGAGTCTGTGGACGGAGAAGAAGCTGTAGCTCAAGTACCTGCAGCTGCTGCAATAAAGAATGATACAAACGTATAGATAGATGTATAGATAAATACTCAAAGTGCAAGTTTCTCTCTTAAACAGAAACCTTTTAAAGTATGTGTTTTACTTACGATATGCCATGCTGTATTTGAAACACTCCCATTTCAGATGGGAGCACTTCTCTGTGCCAGCCACTTCTACCAGCACGGGCATGAAAAACTGTCCCCCTCTCACCATGGCCACATACCCAGCCATACCCAGGAACGAGGGGCTGGGACACTCTTGGTGCCTAAGGCATCAGAGCTTGTCTCTTCTCCTTTGCACCTTGTCTTGTTAACATCTCTCATGAGATTTAATATCCTTCCTGAAACTTTGAACATGAGTTATTAAAAAAAAAAAAGCAGACTATCCATTAGCCCTTGATTCTACTTACATGGGAAGCTTCCTCAATCCAAGGGAACTTGAGAGCACAGGTAAGGAGGAGGATGTTGGCTCAAAGTGCTCAGCAGGCCTGCTCAGCCTGCCTCCCCTGCCATCTACAGGCACTTTCCTGTATCAAGGCTTCACATTACCCTTAGGTTGGAGAGAGCTACCAGCTGGCAGGGCCCTCGGACTGGCATCACCAGCAGAGGGATGGGGAAACATGCTCTGCTTTAGCTTATCCCAGGGCTCAGCGAGCATCAGAGAGCTTGTCCAACCTTGAATCCTCCTGACTCCGGGCTGTGCTACGTACATACTGCAATATGGGCACGGAGACGCGTATGTTCCTTCGCTGGAGAACGTTTAGAGGCAGGCCCCATCTGTCTGCTGCATACGTATACAAAATGTACTGCCTTGGGCTGTGCAGCTGCTCAACTCTTCTGCCGGGCAGGCAGCAAGGGGTAACGTGCAACATGTGGCACAGCGGGAATCTGCTCCGTGGGCAGGATCTGCAGGTGTTGCTAGAGCTGAAACAGCAGCAGAGAGGCCTGCAGCAAAAGGGAAAGGGTCACTGATCAGTAAAGCACTGCAACACTTGCACCTCGTTCTGAAAGGAGCCAATTTTAATGCCCACAGGCGTGGCACAAAATGTTGGACAGCAACATACAGAGGTCTTCTGGGAGCTCCCAACTCACAAGCCAGAGTCCTTATAACACAGAGACTGCCCCCCTGAATTCAGATCCATGAACCACAGAGGAATGAGAGAGAGAACCTGAAGGACTGAGCAGAACCTGGAAGCAATTCCAGCACGCACATACAGCCTCTACAAATCTGCAGGTCACAAAAGATGATGCTTGGCCAGGGTTAAAAACCCAGCAAGAATTAGCTGCACTGTTCCTGTCACCTGCTGTCATGGAGTAATGGGGGATTCATATTCCTTCATCATTAAAGAGCTCCTGTCACAATCATGACCATCAGCACTTCTGCATTGCAATAGGTGTTCCTGATAGATCAAGTAGGAAGAAAGCTAGCTAATACATAATGGGGGGGGGAAAAAAAGCAATAAAATCCTCAGTAATCAGCAATGGAAAGAGAAAACTACACGTTGTTCTACAGAAGCCTGGGGCCAGGCTCTAGCACAGCAGTATGAAAACAGTTGCAAGTCCAGAACCAAGGAAAGGACCTTCAAAGGAGCATCAGGCTTGGTTATAAAAAGAAGGAACTTCCCACGTAGGATCACTTGCATCTCCTTTGCCACGTGGATTTACCCATCATAACTAATATTTGCTCTTAAGTGGAACTCAGAAAAAAAGTAGGTGAAGAGGCTGGGGAGAGGATGGCTTTTCAATTAGCATCTTGATCTGAAGTATGTGCTGGGTATTAGTTTCTGTGAGCTGGAAAGACGAACATTGCAGATGCTTTGAAATACATAGAAAGATGGTTAGATGGATGGTCAGAGATCCACTCTCATAGTGTCAGAGGCAATAAAATTGCAGGGTGGCAATAGCTCTTCTATGCTTCATCACCACTGTCAAACTGTCTGTAGTGGAAAAGACTCTTGGAGTCCAATTTCCTGGAGTACTTGATAGCTTCAGCAAGCAGCTTCGCCACCTGTGAATATAAAGCAGATGAAGACTGAGCACCACAAAGGCTTCTGCAGAAGGCTGAGTAATAAAGCAAGGTCCACACTTTGACACTCTCCCCCTGTAGCTGCCCAGTGCAGCTCCAACCCTCGAATCCATCCAAGTCAAGACAATTTCCAAGTGACTGTGCATGGAGATTGAGCCTCCCTACAGCCCAAGCCTTTAAAGAAAGCACAGTTCCTCTCACACACACTCAAGACATTCGAGTTCTGCAACCGAAACAGCTCAGTTAAACATATCAAGCAGGTGTGGTTATAAATTTTGGATGGGAACCTCTTTTCTGGTTGTCAGTGTGTGTTTTGCTAGTGAGAAGAGGATGAGTTTTCAATTTCCCATTCCTAGTAATCATGCTTGGCATTATCCTGTCTGTGAACTTAGAGCTTGGCACTCTCTCTGCTCCCCATTCACTCAAATCACAGCAGAAGATCTTGCACAGCTAGACATCAGTTCAAGCCACTAGGTTCCAAGTCGGCACTCACTAAAATCAACAGGAATTTGGCTGCTATGTTTAATGAGAGCCAGATGAGGCCCTTTTGTGACAGTTCAAACCACTTGCAAAGGAAGCTGAGGTACTGCTGGCAGCAGGAGGCCCACTTTGCATTACTAAATGTCCCTTCCCCTATCAACAAGTGAAAGGGGGTTGTCAGGAATGACAAAACACAAAAATGTTTGGCAGCTGGGGGCTACAACAGGACCAAAATCCACAGGCAGCATTTGCACCTTGATGGTGGTCTGGAACTGGATTGCCCTAGGCATCATCCAAGAAAGTACAGCTCCCACTTACTTGAAACTTTGAGGACCTGTACTGGCAAATCTTCCTACCCAAAAACTGTTCCCACTCAATTTAAACATATTACAGAGAATCCTGTACAGGAGATCTGCTCTGAACTGGAACAGAAATAACCTTGGGCTACAATACAGGACTCCAAATTTCTATTTTGCTTTGAGCAAAGTTACTTTGCACAGTACCACAGAAAAAAACCACACAAAGCTATTTAAATAATTGTATTGCCATGATGTTTGGCTATGCTGTTATTTCCCAAGGATAACAAGGGTCCCCATACACTGAAATCTACGATCAGGAATTCCTGGAAAGCTCTGAAGGTTCCTGTGTGATTAGGAGTAGAAAGAATGACCTGGAAGGTACCTGGAAATTAGTGAGCAGAGCAATCCCGCTGTCGATAGCCAGCCGCCGGATCACGTAATCATCATGGACGAACTCAGAGCTGCTGCCGGGCAGGTTAATCACCAGATCTATTTTCCTATCCCTTACCAGCCTGCAAGGGACAACGCACAAGACAGTTTCACTGTGCATCTTGCTTAACCAAACCCTATAGCGAATAGCACAGCCATGCAACTCAGCAAGACTCAAGGTTTTCATTTGAGCTTCACCTTTATTATAAAGTCTAGCATCCCTGGAAAGAAGAGCTGAATGGTTAAGACACCAAGCTGTGATGCTAGCTTTGCTTCTGTCCCATTTTGAAATACAAAGCAAAGCTCAAGCATCATACAACTCAGCACAACTTCATTAAACACATGACTGAGTATCATCAAAGGCTAAATATTTAGATATCACATACTTTTGCTTAAAAAAAAAAATCAGCATGGAGAAATACATCCATGCCGTATTAATCAGAACTGTTCAACAAGATGCTCATTAATTCATCCAGGGTTCCTGCTGTGGCACTTGCAAGTAGAATCGAGCAAAAAGAAACTATGATGCATCCCTGAAGTCTGATGACACGGTACCTGATGTCAACAGGACCGGGAATTTGCACTTTCCCTTTCTAACACAGGGCTGAGCATTGTCCTTACCTCCTGAGTGAAGGGAGCCTGGGATCCTGGCTGTCCCATGATGGCCACGCCACTGGAGTTGCTGGGATGCTGTTGGCCTTGAGCCAGGCAGAAGTTTCTTCTGTGGCAAAAAGCTGTTCAAGGGAAACAAGGTTAAGGTCATTGTGGGCTTTGTAATGCAGAAACATTTTGTTTAACCCATGCGGGTCAGATCCAATGTTCAGTCTGGTTGTCGGAGCTGATGCTGGAAGGCGTTTTTCATTGCATGGGTGTTTCTCCATATAAAGAGACATACAGGATGACGTGACTTTCCCCATTTTCTGTGATCTGCTGACAGATTATAGTCAATGAATGACACGACCACATCCAGTAGCAGTTAGGAGAACTAAAACCCTCTGCCTAGCACCGTAAGTCTTGAAAGGTGGAATAGCAAATCCAGCAGTTGCACTAACACCACCGAGCTGCCCACAAGCAGCACATAAATGCTTAAAAAGTGCTCCTCGTTCTTTTATGATCACAGTGTTTACTTTCAGCAGGAATATGGATGTAAAACGACACAGAAAAGAGTGACAAGAGGAATGCAAACCAGTGCGAAATTCATACGGCCACAGCTTGCAAGTATCATTAAAGAAGAAATACCATAAAGACCTTCCCTACATGAAGGGCTTCCTCTCCCTGCCCTCCTCTCACACACAACAGCCTGATGGGCAGCTTTGTTTCTTGGAGAATTTGGAGCGATTTATCATATGACATCCTGGCTGCAGGCTGATAGCACAGCCACGGCTGTTCTTACCCTCGTGACTTAATCCTGTTTGCTCAAGTAAATAATAATGAAGACTTTTGGTTGTGTAATACACCCTGGTTTTATGGAGCAGTCAGTTAAAAATCCCTGCTGTATTTTAAAAATTTCTTTTTTTCTCTGCCCCTAAATGGGCTCTAAATTTCTTTCCCTTTCTGTGTGATGATTTGGCTCCAGCTTTATGTGGTTCTAGCTTTATGTATCCAAACCACCTACCTTCAAACCTTGCTCATGAAGTAGCTCGGCCACGCTGAGGAACTTTGGACGGAAGGAATTCTGAAAAAGAAGTTAATTCAATAAAGCATCAAAGCTAGGATTTGGAAATAGTGTTTCGTTGGGCAACACAGCTCTGCAGAGCGTGCAAAGAGGCAAATGCACCTGCTGTGCTTGGTGTGCCTGTCCACAAGTGTGTGTGCAGGTGGAGCAGTGTGCCAAGAAAACGGTCTGGATCCTGAAGCCCAAAGCCACTCGTGGCTGAGACATGTCTTGTTACAATGCCAGACTATGTGCTCCATGTTAAGTTTTGCTGTAATTACAAAACAGCCCTGGATATTAAATATCAGGACAACCATCATTACAAATTCACCAACTGGCGACGCCTACTTAATTAAGTGGCATTCTTAATTAAATGTTTTCACTATCACTGCCCAAACATTTGGCCTTCCGTTCTGGCAAAATGGCAAAAACAAACAGGCTTTGGGCTGCCTGTGGATACTCTGTTTGCAAATTGACACGATGAAGAGCCTGCTGATGCACGAGTTCATTTCTCACTCCCACAGGCAATGGAAATGGAAAGTACAAAACCACTTGTGAGACCAGGGTGCCCCATTCCCATGAGGACCTGAACACTCAGGTACTCAGGAAGCATCCAAGGGGCTCTCTCCTAACACACAGCCAGATTAAATGGTTGTTTAGAAAATATAAAGATGAGACAATCTCTCGTAGAGAGTCTGCTCCTGCACCGGCCCTTTTAGAGCAAAAAGTGAGCAGAAATTTGATGCTGGTTATGTATTTTCTTATGGATGCTGAAGGTGTAACAATGCAAAGATCAAAAGCATTGTACACCCCTCTCATTTCAGACCCAACCAGAATCTCACTTCTAACTCAAGCCTAGTCTGTTTTTGTTTCTTTCCCCTCGCCAGAGAGAACTACTGCAACCTCCCTGTTGCTACTACTGATGGTCTCAACCTGCTGGGGCAAGACAAGAGTATTCTGAAGAGTGAAGTATTTTTTTTTATGAAGAATAAGAGTCAATGTGCTTTTTTTCAGCACTGCAGACACTGAGAACCACCTCATTTTAAAGCCATTCTGCTATGTACACTAACTGGAAAATATAAATATACAATGTGACAGGGTTGGCAGCTTCCCAGTCAGAGAGAACCGTTCTGCCTTCTGGTCAGAAGGGTTGGCTTTCACAACAGTATTATAAACTTCTATCAAACATGTACTGAACACTTGTGACACATAAAACAGCCTCTCCATGAAAAGAAATTACAGCTGTCAGCTTGCATCGGAGCAGATTTACAAGCTGACTGAAAGAACCTGTGTAAGAAACCATTAGTTACTAAAGGTGAAAAGTACAAGCAGATTTATTTAGTGCAAGATATTTATTGCAGGAAAACAGCATTCTTGTTTCCCTTATAGGAAAAGTTTTATTTCTTATTACATCTCTCCCACCACTGCTTGCATATCTTGCTATTTGTAAAGAGCTAAATCCTCAATTATTTTGGTATAGTTATAGCAGTTTTTACTAAGTTCAGGCTCAAAATGAAACTAGTTCATCTCTTGTCTTGAATACTGTATCCAAGTCTGCTGTAGAGCACACAAGACTTTCTGCACTTAACCAAGGCAGCAGATATGACAGAAGGTTACCTTGAAACAACAGTCTCGGAATGGCAGGATTTAAAAATAAAACACTCCATTAATGTTTTCTGCATCTTGTGGTCACCAGCGCAGATGCAAGACAGATGCACTCCATCCCAGAGATATGACTGAATAGCCCAATCAGGGAGGAAAATAAAATGAGCTTTTCAACTCCTCTTGCATAAAATATAAATTATTTAATGGCAGACTCAGGGTTTCAGCGTCACAGATTTCTCCAAATTGTGCAAAGGAAAGAGATCAGATGATCAGCTTGCAGAAGCTGTCTGAGAAGCACTTGTGCCCTGCTCCACTTGCCCCAGGAGCCCCTTGGGCCCTCGAAACCCTTGGGAACCTCAAGCTGTACCAGGCCAGACAGTGCTGGCAGCTCCAGGACAAGGCAGGGGGGCTTTGTGAGTCGGCCTGGAACCCAACGTGCCTCAGGCTGTCACACCCCGTGTGGAACTGCTCATCTTTGGCCTTGAGATGACAACCAGTGACACAAAGGCATGCTATACTGTATCACCTAAACATATAATGGTGTGCTACACCACATAACCTATCCATATTGAGAAAGGGTCTCCTTACACATTTAAGGAAGTGGGTTTCTATTCACTGAAGACCTTTAGGGTTTACGAATGGGCCGGTACATGTGTTGCAGCTGGGAACGGACCCAAGTGCACGAGAGCAGCTAATGGAGAGGATGCTGTAGCTGAACACTGGGGCTGTGGTGGAATCCATGTCCCCATGTGCTGTGACATCTCCAGCAGTCACAGCAGGGGACTTCACTTTGAGTCCGTAGTTATAGCCTGGTGTTTAACGCCCACCTGCTGCCGCTGTCCTCATGCCACTAGTTTCTGCAGAGAAGCTCCTCTTGTCTCCAGCCTGAGCCCGCAGGACACAGAAGTTGTCGTTTAGGAACCCGGGTAGCAGGACCGCAACCTCTTATGAGGCTTCACATCTCTGCCCGGCAGATTGCAAAAAGAAACCCTTGAAATGTGGGTATGGGACAAACTCCAGGGAGGTGGCAGTGCAGTATTTGGTCCTCAGCATTAGCTTTACCCTTCATATTTTAGAGTTTAATTATATAAGAAGTTTTCTGAGATGAGAGACCTTTAAGTGAACGATTTGCAAAAAAGGTTTCTTTTGCAAGAAAATGAACTGTAAACTACTCATTAAAAAAGACAGAAGCTTGGTACTTTTTAAAGGCTGGGAGGATTGGACTTCTTTCTGTTTTATCTTTCTTTTCCCTTTTCTTTTTTTTTTTTTTTTCTCTCTCTCCTTAAGACCTTTGTACAAAGAGCATTTGCCTCAGTTTAACAGATACTGACACGGGAGTTACACAAATGCTTTATATAGCTAAAATTACTCTCTGCTGCCTGTTCCCCTTTTAACCACTACCAGGCAAACAGACTTCAACTTTAGACACTGGGCTCCTTTTTCCTTTCTGGGCTTTTCCTCCTCCTTTTAATTGCTGTTTTAAAATCTTAATATTGCTGTGAATAGATGCAAAGGAGCCAACTGAGTTTTACAGTGAACTTTTTAACTTTAGCTAGGCAAGAAGCCACAACTTTGCTGTTAATTTGAGGCAAACTCTAGCAATGGTTTCAAACCCTGAATCTCTCTCTCTTTTTTTTTTTTTTTTTTTTTTAAAAAGGAAGAAATGGTCAACTGCGCCAGCCAAAGCCA
>JAVCKT010027848.1:0-16219 GCA_032273925.1 Rhynchotus rufescens | reverse complement strand
AGTACAGAGAAAATGTTTGAAAGACTATTTGTAAGTGGATGATGGAGAAGAGGATGTGCAATTGTGATGGGGAAGAGGATGTGCAATTGTTGGTCTATTGGGAAAGGGGGGATTGGTGATAAACGAAGTGAAGGATCGAGTTCAGTTGCAGGCAGGACTCGAGCATAGCAGAACTCTGTGATTCAGGCTGCACTACATCAGGCAGTGGGAGCAGAGGAAATGCCTGTATATGTAAAAGTTCCTTTTTCAACTGAAGTTTTAATGAATTGGAAGGAGTCAGCTACTTAAAAGTGCTTCTGAATACTTTACTTGCGCCCAAGGAAAACCAAATGGTATTGGATAAAGCTCGAGAGGAAAATGTGAGATAAAATACTAGGGACAGACTGGAACATTTTATGCTGGCCCAAGAACCAGATTGGGATCAAATACAGGGGTGCCTAGGTTGATGATTAAACAGTATCAGCAGTTAATATTACATGGAGTAAAGCATGCAGTGTTTAGACCTGTTGCAAAACTATATCAAGTTGTATAGGGTAAGGCTGAGGATCCCTTTGCGTTTTATGAGCAGTTTTGTGAGACTGCTGAAAAATGAACAGATTTGGATCCTGAAGATGAAGCTAACGAGATAACTTTTACTACATTATTTGTGGGACAATCAACACCAGATATAAGAAATACTTATATCAGAGAGTGGACGGTATGCTTGGAATGTCAACATCTCAGTTAATAGGGATTGCATATAAGGTATACAATAACAGAGAAGAAGTACGGAACAAGCATAACGCTGCAATCTTGGCAGCTGCATTCGCTCAGGCACAAACGCCCTCTCGGGAAGAAGTTTTCTGAGAGGAAGAGGTGTGAGGTGGGGGCAGTTAACAGAAGCAATCCAGGAATGGGAAGAGGTAGAGGAGGGGGAAAAGCAGCATCTCCTTTTAAAGGGCCTTGCCTCCCAGTGGATCAGTGAGCAATTTGCAAGAAAAAGGGACACTACAACTCACTTGGACAGTGTGTGGAAGAATTGTTTGAAAACGGGAATTGAGAGGAAAACCAAGGCCTAACAGAAGTTTTGGCATTACAGAAGCCTGCTTGGGGTGAGACACAGTTGCCACTCCCAGGATGGCTGGTACGCACGGACTCAGCTCCTCCATGGTTGCCCAGGCAACACAATCTGCCCTCCCCGCAGCTGCAAAGGGGAGCAACGGAGGATGGAGCGGAGTGAAGACCCCACGGCCAAACTCTGTCACACTCCCTGTGCTGGGCCGCTGATAAGCCACACAGCAGCTGTCCAATGGGAGATATGCAATAACAAGTCCAGTGCTGAGCCAGAAAAGTGGCAAATCACTCCTTTCGGATGAACTTTGCTCATTATATGCTCATTATGATGCCAAAACACACCTCCATCCCAAAAGTTACCCGTCTCCGAGGTACGACCACCTCTCACTGAGCATGCGCTCTAGATTTTCCATTGACTGTACCTTTAAATGAAAGCAAGAAACTTTTTCACCAATCAATAACAATATTAAGTATGACTCCAGTCACTCAATCATAGAATCATAGAATCATAGAATGCCCAAGGTTGGAAGGGACCTCAGAGGTCATCGAGTCCAACCCCCCTGCACACGCAGGGTCACCTAGAGCACGTGGCACAGGGCGGCATCCAAGCGGGTTTTAAAGATCTCCAAAGAAGGAGACTCCACAACCTCTCTGGGCAGCCTGTTCCAGAGTTGTGCTGTGCTCTCCCAGGACAAACGGATTTTCCAGAACTCATGGATTTGCTTCTGCCCAGGCACTGCAGCCAGCGGAGCCCAGTGAGACAGCCCTGATGTCCTCTCACACACAAAAACCATTCTCCCCACAACAGAACACTTATTTACACCATCAACTTCCTTAATGAGGCCCTCCTATCTCCATCTGACACTTACATTCAGATGTAAGTGATGAATGATGAAGCTAGTGAGTCGCTGTTCTTTTTGAGGTATCATCTCAAGGAAAGAAAACGCTGTGTTGTTGGGTTGGTATGAGTTTCTTCAAGATCTTTGCAACAGGCATGAGGAGAAAACATATCCAAACACTATTCTCGTGAGCATGAAGGCTTGTAAAAATGGTAGTATAAAAAGGCACAGATAAAATCAGAAATCACAGCAATAGAGGCTGCAAAAGCATAGTGCTCATTTATCAGTTGTGAATCCATACCTTTTTTAGACAGAGTGCTTACAAATGTGTTTCTTAACATCTGCAAATAGTGCATGAACTGATGTTATTGAAAGAAAAACAAAAAAGATGCCTTATGTGCTCATACAGGATTTATATTGTTATTCAAGCTCACTTAGCTTGCTCACTGTGTTAGCTTGCTACCAAGAAAGTATCCAGATGGTCTATGGGATACGTGGCAAATATCTCCACTGCTCAAAGTCTGAATTGTGCAGCAAGGGAGGGTGCATGGTGAGCAAGTAAGGGTGCACATGGGGTATGCATAAAACAAGCAAAATCAGCTTCTCCAAAGGATTTTTGTTTTGCACCAACGATTCAGTCACATAAAGACATATTTCACCAAATACTCTAATAATTCTCATACAGCCTGAGTCTCCTCCTTCGGTAACTTGCTAGGCAATAGATCTGTGTGAACAAACACAGGAATCCTTATTAGACCTTTATTAAATCCTCTCTTTCCACACCCAGATGCCCATTCTCACTGAATTCTTTGCAACATCTCGTAACCTGTAATTGCTCTGCTCTCGGCTCAGCCACGTCATCCTTGGTGCTGCAGACTAATTGACCAATTAGTGACGCGAGCTCCTCCGGTAACCTAGGAGATCAGGAGGAGTATTTTAGACGAACGCTAGAATATTCAAAGACATCTTTCGAGATTCATTTTTGGGCTCTATTTATCATTTTACCATATCAGCAGAGTTGCAGTATGACTAATTTAAGCAAGGCACGGCTGGCACCATCTATCTAGTAAGATAACCCAAGCACCTTGGTACCTTAAATTCATGGGAAGCTTTCAAGATCCCTGCAAAGTAGGAAAGCACCAGCCATACACAGCAAGTGCTGCTGCTCATAAACATTATGTGACTTGCCCATAGCCACTCGGTGGCTGGAGGAGCTTGGAGCTCGGAACCAAACCCAAATTTTCAGAGTCGTTGATGAATGCCTTAAGCCAGATGACCATCAATCTTTTCTAGCAAATTCCTTCTACTGTTTGTGCTACGGAGAACCAAAGCTTCTGAAATCATTCTTTTCCAACGGTCTGAGAAATCACTCAGTAATGTGAGTCATATAGGTCATGGTGATATTGTCAGGGTATCTTGCTTTTGCAATGCTAATATGAAATGTTAATATAAATCATGTAAAGACATTGTGTATTGACCCAGTTGAGGGACAGATACAGCAATCGCTGGATGAAAATGGTTTATAGCTCCGTAAAGCATCCAAGTATGCAAAAAGCATTATGAAATCATTCACTATTAATTATTTAGGCAAAGTCCTTTTTCTGTAATTTTGTCTAGCCTGAACTATTTTGATGCTGAGCCTGAAAAATAACAGAGTCTCCCAGGTAGCAAAACCAGCGGTAGAGAACTCATTTCCCACTGAATAAAACTTATACTCCCCACTCCCTTACTGCCAAGTGCTTGTGCCAGCATGCACTCTACCAGCATGTAGCAAGGTGGGGCTCAATTTTTGTTGACTGGATTTTATTCCATGTGGTAGAATTCACTCCTATAATGCTAGAAATCCAGACAACGAACAAACGGAATTTGGAAGGCGCTTTAGCTGACTGTGTGGTAAGACTCCTGGGGAGGATACAAGGCAATGTCAAGTAAGGCTGCTCCACGACAGGCAGTCCTGCTGTATCAGCCAAACGCTTCGCCTGGGCCGAGCCACCCTTCTCAAGCCAAATGCCTTTGGTTCAGATCAATATCCATCGTTAATCACGGACAGTAGCTTTATTTTGGAGAGATGTTTTCTGGGTGTTTGTGCATTATGAGCACTTTGCAGGGGGATGAAGGGAGCTCTAAGGAGTGTTGGCAAATTAAGAAATGCAAGGAATGTAAGGAAACATTTTTCTTATTCAGCAGCTGTTTAGATACTCAGCAGCTGAACACATTCTGTGCATTGTCCACTTTGTCATTTTGCTAATGTTTTTATTGATTTCTTTTCCAGTAAATATACATTTTACTATTTCCTCTGTAATATTATCTATGCTATAGTGCAGAGCAACTGAGACTAGTGTTTCTTGTATTAGATGCTGCACATACTACGTGAAGAGACATTCCACTGTCCCGAGCTGTTATAGGCAGCAGCCTAGTTAAGAAGGAAGAAGGAGGAAAAAATTAAAGAGAACATGAACACCCAGATCCCTGACAAACCTGTGTGCAATGAATATTACATGCCTTTCCTGAGCTGCAGGCAACTTTCTTCTCTTTAACTATTTCTTGGCTCCTGTGAACTGCATGTTCTTCTGAGTCATCAAAAATTGCACAAATAAAGATTAGTATTGTTTAATGATGATAATGCTTGTGCATCTTCTCTCAAGGACTGTCAAACAAGTTGCACGGTTAAAAATTTCTTTTCACATAGCTAAGGTGGAAGAGTATGGAGGCAGGGGAGAGATCACAGGCACAGCTGCACCGAGCCATGGTAGGAAGGAATTCCAGAGCACACAGAGCCCCCAGCAAATCTCTCCCTTTAAGTATTGTTAAATGTAAATAAAGACTTGGTCAGGACATTGAGCGGGGTCACAGTTTAATCTGCATTGATTTGTACCAAAGAAATGTAACGACAAAGCTGTCCACTTTTTCGAAGATTTAATTCTCTCCTGCTCTCATTGCTTCCTGCAAAGGGGAGCTGCATATTAAACTGAGGCTACCTTCTTTCTGATAGCCTGGAACCACTGACTTTGCAATCTCATTAACATGCAATTAGATGAAAACCACAGTCCTCAGGGACTGATCAGTGACAGACTCATCTATTGCAATTACAGCTGTTGATTAAAATTATGAGACTTCAGCAATGCACCAGCCCAACCATATAGATTAAACCTCACAACTCCTTTCAAATCAGCGCTATGAAGACAATGATACAGCTAAACATTCACTGTTTTCCTTCCATGGTGCAACGGGATATGTAGAAGGTTTGAATAATGCCACCCTCAGCCTATCTGCAGAGTGAGGCTTCCTGCAGGAGAACAGAGTCTTCTCCTGTGTTGCCCTTCCAGGACTTCTGCCTACAGCAGTCTGTCCATCCAGGAGTGCAGAGGCTGGCAAATCATCTCTCCAAGGTGCACACACACCTAAGCACCAGACTCCTAACTACCTGAACAGTATCTCTGGGGATAGGTAAACCTCATCTTCTCCAAAACTATTCTTGTATTTACATCTTCATAAGCACTGCAGAGGAAAATATTAATACCTCGTTGACAAGACCTTCTCACTGTTTGGGAAAGAAGAGTGTGCAACCGTGCAGAATCCTCCCCATCGTTCATGAGCTGCAAACACTGCCCCAGGAATGGCAGGAAACCTCAACCATGAGCTTTACCATTTTTGCTAGATGGTACCCATTGCAGGCTGAGTTCATGGCTATGCTGCTTTCCATCACCTAATACAGAGCCGAGTGCTTCCTAGTGTTAGCAGTCCATAGCAGTGCATGGATGCTTTTGCAGGGTCCACAAGGCTGC
The DNA here is from genome assembly GCA_032273925.1 of Rhynchotus rufescens. Taxonomy (NCBI): domain Eukaryota; kingdom Metazoa; phylum Chordata; class Aves; order Tinamiformes; family Tinamidae; genus Rhynchotus; species Rhynchotus rufescens. The sequence goes on along the minus strand of JAVCKT010027848.1, from coordinate 10,542 downwards.
TAGTGCATCCTTAGCAGCCAAGAAATCTCAGGCACGGGAAGAGGCCAGCGGCTGAGGCAGCATTGCACTGCACACTGTGCAGCTGCTCTGCTATCCAGCTGCATGCGGAGCCATGGGCAGAAGGCAGGAGAGCCTGCCCAGCTCCTGAAGGCCACACAGCCCACATCAGAGCTGGACCAACTGGCTTTACACTTCCCTCCACGAGGAAGAATGGCTCTGTCTGCACCTGCTGAGTCTCACCACAGAAGGTGGTCAGGAAGAAGCAGGGTGGAAGCAACAGCTGGGTCTGTAGCACAGTCACCATTCTCCTTAATTTGATCACTTTGTTCACCTTTCCCAGTGAATCCACACTGGCTCACGCTGCCAGGTTGAGTTACCTTTCTCCAGACATAAGTAGACCCATTTAAGTGCACAAACATTCAGGCACCGAGGTAGCATTAAATACGTGGCAAATGAAAAGGCAGACAGCGCAGTAGAGCCAAACCTGAATGCCCAGCTGGGGCCAAACCTGAATGCCCAGCTGGGGCCAAACCTGAATGCCCAGCTGCACTTTCTCATCTTGTGCCGTGAAAGCAGCGAAGGCACCTAGGCTCCACTCACACCTCAGGGAGAACAGCAGTGGCGACACTGTCTGACTTCTCCTGTGAATGAATTTCTTCAATCCACGGTAAAACTCTTCTTTTTTAGGTGTAGGGAAAAAACCTGCATCTCCTTACCTGCCTGCATGTGTGATTGAAGGTTGGACTGCCAGCCTTTGAGAGCATAATAATAATAATAATAATAATAATAATAAATAGCTTTTAACTTTTTCACTGCTGCCTTGCAGATTAGATTTTTAGTTCACAAATCAATGCCCCAGACACAGCGGGCTACACAGCTTCTAAAGGAATTCCTTGTGACTGGGCTCCTAACAACACATCCAAATGTCACAAAATGTCACTAAACACATTGAGGACAAATGCCAATTCTGGACAAAAGTGCCGGGAACTTCTGGTTTTCAGTACGACTACACGCTGTCCTAAAATGTCAGTACTTTTGCAAGATTTTAACCATGCTTTTCACAAGCATTTATTTCCACTTATTTGCAAATACCAGCCTTCAGTCGTGACAAAATCTGTGCAGGAAGGCTCAGAAGCCTCTGCTAGGGTTCTCCTACGGAATTCCTCCCTTGTAGCTTCCTTCTGGACTCTAATTTCCCTCCTTGGAAAGACCCATGAAGACCATGTCCAAGGCTCAAGGGAGAGCATAGCTCACTGGAGAGGAGCTCACAAGGAGCATCTTTTGAAATGACAGGAATCACAGTAGGATGACTCTAAGGGAGAGCTGTAACCTGTTATCAACCAGGCTACAGTCAACCCTGGGGGTCTAGACACAAGCCCACAGCTCTACTACATTTCTATTAGAAAAACACCCATGAATTGGGCAATGGGGGAAGTAGGCAAGTTAAAGTCAATCCAGTTAATCATGATATAACCCACCTGACTATTTAGCACCCGTTGTTGTCCTGACTATGGAGATTATTCGGGGGAGCTGCCACAACAGGGGTTACTTTTCTCTCTTTTAGGAAGTGCAGGTCACCTAGGGAGTCTGTTCCAGGTGGAATATTACAAACGGAAAGCACCATAAGAAAAAAAAAGTAAAGTAGGTGTAGGGAGAGAATACAACAGTTTGCAAGAAATTTGTTCAGAGAAAAAGATATAGAAAATGAGCTTCTACAATGAAGAAATGCAAGAACCAGTTATTGAGTGAATGAGCTGAGGTGGGGAAGAAGAACTCTTGGAGTTGGCAGGATAGGAGATTAAAATGGAGAAGATAAGATTTATTTGGAGGGAAAATTTTGAATTCATCTTTCAAAATTTTCAGTTTGAAAACTTAGTGTTGCCCACAGGTTGAGAGCAGCCATACAGCGAAAGCTGTGAAAAGGACAAGTTACCACTAACATCCATGGAATGAGTGGTGGGAAAAGAAGAACTTTTACAGAACGTAGACCAAAGGAATCCGCCCAGCTCCCAGACCTTAGCTTGTCCGTCAGAGTGAGCAATAGCAGGTTTCATGGCCCATTTCCAGGTAGCCTCCTCTCAAACCTAGCACTGCGAATACCAAGAGCAAGTTAAACTATTTTGTTCCACCAGCACAGCTGATGATTGCCAGAGGTCCTGGGCACTGCAGAATAAAGCGATTTATCAGAAGATGTATATACTATAAGATGTATATGAAAATGCCGGGAACAGCGGAGAATTAGGGGAAGATTTGTCCCAGCTTTTTTATTTCTTCCCATGACAGGAGGGCTCTGCATGGATACAGCTGTGAACGCAGCCTGGCTCACGCTTCCAAACTGCAGTGACTGATTGTTCATGCCATTAATTTCCATGTCACTGTAACAGTGTCCTGGCACTTCTCAGACCTGAAAAAATCTGGATTTTTTGACCATTAGCTGTCCTGAGGCATTTCATGGATAAGATTATTTTCACATCAGATTATTTTAGCCATAAACTGTTTTTTTTTAGACTTACTTGAAGAAAGTAATGCCTTTTTCTTTGTACATACGCATATTATATTATTTGATGGTGTCACTAATAGAAAAGAGAGCTATTTTCAGAATATATTAATGCATTTTGTAATGACAAGTTCAAATAAAATGGCACTGAGTGATATTTTTCCATAGCTACAATGACTAATGAAATTCTTTCATATGATGATAATAAAAGTGTCACCAATGGAACAAGAAATCAGCTAAAGGAACAAGTTTGCAAAGTTCAGAAGAGCGATATACTTGGTAAGTAGATCTTCTGGAGCACACAGCAGAGAAACTATCAAGGAGCCAATATAGCCACCGTGAATCCACAGGGAAACTCAGAAGGAATGAAACATCTTCAAAAGGTAGATCTGATATGGAAAGGAAGTTGTCAAAAAGATTAAAACAGAGGTGTTCTCACACTGCATGAAGTAGGACAGACATTGGACTGTACATTTAGAGTCTTATTCCTGCATGTGAATAAAATCTAAAAAAGCATGCAATAATATTAGGAAATATTAAACAGAGCCTGGAAACATTTACTCATGTAAACCATGAGTAGAAATGTTACTCACAGATAGAAGTAAGTGATATAAGGAAGGACGTAGGCAGTCTGACCCTTTGTGTTGGAATATGGACAGTGACAAGAACTGCTGGACATTTAAAACATACTCATCATAATGAAAAAAAGCTGAATTTTCCCATGGTTTCTCTCATCCCTGAATTTAAGACCGCCAGTTCCCTCAGATTGCTCCCTTGATGACACAAGTTACAGTCCAGCTGCTTTTTAAAGTGGCACTGACTTTCCTTTCATTTCAATAGCAGCTGTCAAACTGCCTTCGTACAACTGGATAATACACGTGCCCAATGGCTGCTCTGTGGCAATGCATTTTCTGGTTCAATTTCTTTTGAGCATGGGCTCTTCTCTTGGAATAGACATTGCTTCCTGATTCGAAATAGTAGTACCTGTGATTTTAATCTATTCTATGTGGAGAATAGAGGATTAATTTATTCAGGAAGATCAGATGGCATTGACAGACAAGACAATTCAAAAGAGAAGGGGGAAAAGCTTCTTGTAGCTTTATTTTGGAAAATACTGTCAACACTGTGTGTTACATGCAACTTGTTCAGGACTACAAATATGATAGTCCAAGTTCAGGTGTTTTTGAAGTGATGAAATTGAAGTTGGTTAGTGAAAGCACTCTGGGCTTTCGTGAGACTAAAGATGCTTAAAAGATGCAGTGGAAATGTTGTCTCCATCATGTTAACTTGTTCTTCTCCGATGGTGTTATGGGGTTTCATTCTTTTAAGAGTTCTTATCTTAAACTGTTCATTGCAAAACTTAACAGTAAATTAACATGTCTTTGGATTTCTGTGAGCTTTCTGTAAATATCCAGTTAAATATAATGCTAGGCTTCTTCTACCTAACTTGAAAAATTCATCTAGAGAAGTAATCAAGACTGGCATGGATGCAGAGCTGGTTTCTCCTTTTGCTTTTAAGATAACTAAGTATATAGGATATCCTAAATGCATCCCCTGTGACTGCAGGAAGAATGAACTTAAGTTCATCTGCTGGCTTTACTGAAGTATTCATATTCTACTGTGCTGACATCTGAGGTTCAACATCATAACTTGACTGAGAACATGCCAGGTCCCAGAAGGCTGCAATTCTTTTCAGGATTGGTCCCTCATGGCCAATTTTTGTGCTGGTGTTTGTGGAGAATATTTCAGGTCTAACTGTTCACGCTCCCTCTTTTACCTCCCCCTGTCCCAACTTGATCAGGTTGCTATAAATAAAGCACTCATCATATGGAAATAGAAGTTTTAATGAAGAGGATTAGGAGAACCCCATTATATGAGAATAGATAAAGATCTGATCATTTTGGCAAGGTCTGTACCTACAGCTGTAATCTGTTATTAATAAAGCAATGACGGTGGAGGCTAAGTAGCCTGCAGTCATAGACCCGTGCAGTCTTCAGTGATATCAATGAACACGCACAACTGCAGGCCAAATTAGAGCAGTTTCATCTATTATACTGTCAACTGAAAAAAAACAAAATGTTCTCACAGCATATAGCTCTAAGTGTATGCTTTCATTTGGGTTATTATACAGGAAATCTACTAATGCTGAGTAAACGCTATCTCAAACAAATTCCACCCAAATGGCAAAAGAATATTTTCCCAGTTTTCTATCAGTCTTTGAAAGGAAAACTTACAAAGCATGTAAGTTTAGCAGGAAAATTATAGTTAAGACAATTATTGAGCTTTTCTCAAAGTAGAAATATGATAGTCGATTAGTTGATTTTTTGTTATTCTCACTACAGCAAAAGTATAAATGAACTCTCCTCCAGCATACAAGAGCAGTCAGTGTGAGTACTGCAGACAGTAATTTGCTCTGTTTTATGAAATACTGTAAGTTAAATTTTTGAGTTACAATTTGAGTATTCCTGACAAGAAGAGAAGGGGGAACTTTGGGAGCTACTGGTGAAAAGTGGGAAAAATGAAAATATTCTTAACATTGGTAAAGCTTATCCTTCATCCTCTTGAACAATTCTTTTCCTTTAGCCTGAAGGGAAAATCTAGAGTAAATTGGCTGCTTTCTGGTTGCATGGGCTCTAATAATAATAATAATAATAATAAATCATTCAAAAAAGGCTAAATCATGTGCAACAGCATTGTCTTCTCCCTCAGAAGGGGTTACTCCAAGGCTTCATCTCCATTAGTGGTCCAGAGCAGTGACATTATTTTTGCATTCCTGTGGACTGCAGCAAATTGTCCCTCTTGGCTGCCATTGTTTCCTATGGAAGCAACAATGACTTCCATTTATCACAAGCTGCCACCATAGGGCATGTGAAATCACACTCCACGCTGCAGCATCCAAAGAGACAGTTAATACCAAAAACATTCAAAATAAAATACCTAGAAATACGTAAAAAATAAAAGGGAAAATCAAGCTGCTTTGAAAAACAAAGCGCCTCTTCAAGAATCACCGTGACTTCTAAGAGACAGCTCTGAAAGTGTTAAGTAACTTAAAATCCAACCTTGCAGACCGCATGTAAACAATCAAGAGGAAAATGCTCCAGAGAAAGCATTGAAATTCTGCCATTAAAAAAAAAACAAAAGTTTTGGTGAGCATATAGTTTTTTAGAAACATCGAAGTATGGTGCAGCTGTTGGTGCATCAAAGCAGTATTGTGTTCCCTCTAACAATTGGCTGGTGTCAGCTTGTGTTTGGCGTTATTGATATTAGAATAAGCAAGGGCACTGCCTTGCCCAGGGACTCCGGGCTCTGTTTGTTTCAGTAGCTGGTGGTGCGACCAGCGCCTGCTCGTTTTTGTGTCCAGCAGGTAACCCCCCCCTCAGCTATGGGAGGATGCTGAACATGGGAGGATGTGTCGCTGCAGGATATAAAGGGCTCTTCGTCAGCGGGACAGATGACATCCACCTCAGCGGGCTGAGAAATGCCTGAACTCGTGTCCTCGCACAGGAATTCTGGGGCTTGCCTTAGGCCTTGCCTATGCCTCTGACGTCTGGTTTTGATAAGCGATTTGCAGAGCTTAGTGTCTCCTAGGAATTCTGCAGGAAGAGCCTGGGTGAGGTCATTCGGCTTTCCACCGACTTTCCTTTCTCTGTTTTTGGCCGTTCTCGTGAACATGACCCTCCAGCACTCGGGAATATTTCTGTTCCCTCAGGAACTATCGACCGCTCGCTGGTTTTATCTCTCTGCACACAAAAGCTCCATGTCGGTGGAAGGGGAAACAAGGTTGACATTAGCCAGGGGAACATAAGCAGCTCGTAGATGCAGCTGTGAGCTGAGTTCATTTATTAGCTCAAGTGCTGGCAACGCTAACACTCGTTTCTCGGCCTCTCTACTGGCCATTGGCGCAGGTCCGAATAGCTGAAGGCGACGGAATAATAGCTGGTTTGTCGGCCCATTTTATTCATGAAACGGGCACGGCAGGAATACTTGGAAAGAAGCAACAAGTAAAAGAAAATGCATCTTATTTTCTCTGGTTCAGAGCCATTCTGCCCCAGCAAGTGTGTGACTCGCATACGGCTCTTCTGTGCGGGTCTCTTCATATCAGATTTCATTTCTTGCCACGTGGGTTGCTATGGATACGGGGCTGAACCGCTGCCTTTGTAGGCCAGCAGATTTATGACTGCATCGCCAAGGATTTTGCTCATCAGCGTTACACAAGGCTCCTGCTTCCAAAGAAACAGAAGTGAAAACAAACAAGATGTGTTTATTTCAGAATATTTCTGACGACTGCACTCTGCATTTTGAGTGATCTACCAGATCGCCCTGATCTATCAGCCTGTTGGTTAGTTCTGTATTTATAGCAGATTCTTGGCTTACAAGAAGCACGTAAGCAAACACCTAAGAACCAAGGCCTGGAAAAAGCTCAGGATCTGCACCTACAAGCCTGGCATCCAAGTCTGCATCAGTCCTTATCCTGCTCTTGCTCATTCTGGCTTTTCTGCCTGCCAAGACAGTTGGGTTCAGTGAAGTCAGAGCACAAACAGACTCCTTAGAAATCCAAACTGTGTGATTTATCATTAGGTTATTGTTTATCAAAACTGCAGGAAGCCTGGGTGCTACAATACACACGAAAATGAAATGGAGCATATATTAGTAATACAAAGAGCATGTCATTAATAATAACTGCTGGCAATTCTAAAGCGTGTGACAACAGATCTCGGTATTAAACAGACAGTCGGAAGCTCTGGGATAAACTTACTCCTCCAGCTTCCTGGATGCTATTAATCATACAGGATGCACATTGTCTTACCTTTCCTCGGATGGGTTCACTAGGAGAATCTCTGGCATGGCACCGATGGCTACAAGAGGTCTGTTCCCATAAATTCTTCAGAAGACCTCTGGATATTCTAGGAGTTGCAAGTGGAGCTAGGAAACACAGTATTGCTAGGAAGTACTTGTACTACGTGGTGCAATGTGGCCTGCACAAACACGTTACGTGCTGCACAAAATACAAGTGAAAGGTGCTTTTCTTGAGCTGCTGAAGCCAGCTTGAGAGAGAAATGATGCCATAAGGTTTATTACAAGGGGTAGAGGGCACAGTGAGTTGCATAGTCAGCTGTGCTTGCACGTATATCTTGGTAGTTCAACGTTTTCCTGCGGGGCAGCATTGCAGAAATGGCTTAAGAGCCACTAAGCTTTGCTGAGGTGAGGATGAAGGCTGCGCAGGCAGATTTTGGAAGATCTGTTCAGCGCAAGAACAGCTAAAGTGCAAGACAGGAAAGGGCTGCTAGAGCACTTGGCAAGTGCAAGTCTTCTTTTCACGGTATGTTTCTTATTCCATGTCATCCCATGACCATTTTAGCTCTTTATGTTATCTGCCACCTTTTCTACAGTCTTTTAGACATTTTTTCAATCAACACAAGAATATTGCCCTATAAATGAATAATTATAATTTTCACTATTATTATTCAATGAAATAGAGACTGACCCATCACACCAAAACAGGACATGTGAAGGCAGAAGGGGAAAGAAAATACCAAATATCTAGCACAGTTTAAATACTCCAAACGCATTATCCAAAATGGCCAGAAATGTAAATTTTCAGTTTGTGATATGGCACAAGGCCACATCCTCTTGGGGACAAGTGCTCAGAGCTTTCTGAAAAGCTGGGCTGCTTAAAGTGCTTCAAGTGGGTCAGGCGGCCTCACAAGTCGCTGTTGAAATGTAGGCCACAGCACTTCCATTTGCACACTGGTAACAGGTGAGTTGTTGTAGTCACTAGGGCACACAAGTCAAACAAACCCTGAATTTTGGAGAAGAGTTGGAATATTGTAAGTTAACTGTTGATACTCCTATCATACCACTAGCAGCATATGGATAGACCCTGACCTCTTGCTATGCTGTCGTTGGACCAAGATTTTGTCTTCTGAAAGACCCCATTCTTGCTGGAAAATATATATTGATATGATATTCCAAAAATATATTGTCAAGTATCTATTATGAAATTATAAAAATGCTTATTTTTTAATTTTTAAAAGCTTTTAAAGCTTTTAGAGTGCATGTTGTCTCAAAAACATATACAGGAAACATACTTGGCCTCCATCAAGCTCTCCACTACTACAGCTAGCCTGTATCTAGTAAACAAATCAGCTAGTTTAAGGACATTTATTGTAGTAACATACACACAGTCACAGAGACAGTGGTCTGTGGGCCCCATACAGCAGCAAAGACTAGGTCAAGCCTAACTTCATATTCTAAAAACCTGTGTAAGAGTAGTTGCGGAAGAAATACCCTACTGAGAAGATATGGAGAGAGAAGTGAGCAGTATGAGCTCCTCAAAGTCAACACAATGGACAGGCTGTGCTTAAGCGCCCGGATGCCTGGCGTACCTGGCTCAGGGATGTGTATGCAGGTCACTAAGGGAAGTGAATCTTCCAGTCCTTGTCCAAACTGCCTCAACGAGGCTGCAGTTAACATGCCACAGCTCTCTGGGTTAGTATAGAGATAGTTTAGAGAAATACATTGTTTGAACATGGTTAAAAAGCTGAAAGTAGTTGGTTAGTAGTGATTTGATTCAGAAGAGAGGCTAGATGTAAACACTCCAGTTTAGAGGCAACTATACTTGGCCAACTGGGATTTACTTGAGAAAGAAATCCTAGGCAATGATAAGTAAAACCCCACTCGTTGGCTGTGCTAGCTACAGAAACGGAATAAGGATACATACTTACCCACCAGAACCTTGTGAAAATAAAAGTGTTAACACTATGGTTGTAAAATCTAGCGTAGTTCTCAAATGAGAGAAACAACAAAGAAAATGTTCTTATCTGTTCATTTAGAAGTAAGTTCATTTAGAAATTCAGAATAAAAATACAGTTTGAAAGCGCAAAAATAAGTACTGAAGTTCCTACAATGTGTGTGGGTCAGCATGCCTATATACAGATTTGTAGATATTCATGGATCCCTACAAGCTTTAAGAGAACTATGACTTGTCCTGCACAAGGAGGATCATAAGGATGGTCAGCACGTGCCTCCAAGGCACCACAGCAGTACAACTGGCAAATACTTCTAGGCTTGTTTAAAATGCCAGCTTATGCCTTCCCCAAGTTTAACGTGCATGCTGGAGAGTGATTTGATATGTTCATTATCCTCAGCTGGAGAAACACTCATTGCTGCAGTGACTTGAATGCTTCTGCCCACTGTGTCTCACAGTTGCAAAGTTTCTTTGGCTGCAGAACTAAACACTTGACAGTTGCTCACAATTCAGGGAGTGAAAGAATGCACTTTGTAGAACCCCACAGTGAGATCATCCCAAAAGACAGGCCTGGCTGTGACACAGAAAGGAGTCTGTGTCTCTCTAACAACCTGCCTGTATGGTTTATAAATGGGATCACACAATACACGTACAATATTCACTGCAGGCTTTGTATTGCTGGCGTGGACATTTCGGGAAGGATTCAGCTGAAATTAGTCACAACTTTTGCTTCACTGGCTGCTTTACTGGCTCAAGTAGCAACTTCACTCTAGATATCTGAAGAACTTGGTGAACACATTAAATTGGTGGCTTCTTCACTTATTAAAAATGCCCTAGTAGTCTTTAACTTATCACCTCTATGGGATACATTGCCATATGCTTGACACAGCAGAACTAGTCAGGCTTTAGCATAGAGGAGTCTGGTCTCCAAAGTCTTAAAATCATACTAAGTTGTTTGTGCTGCAATGTGCAAATAGCTTCAAACTTCAGAAACCTGATCAAGCAGCCTCCATTCCAGCTGAACACTTTAGCAAAACTAGATCTCAAAAACAGGAAAAATCAAATTATTTCCAAAACTATAAATTACTGCAAGAGAGTCTGTTGTCATCATAGAAAAAGAGGAATCCTTATAAACCTTGGTAGGCAATAGCCATGCAGCTATGTTAGTACACAGACCAGCACCAGCTATTGTTTTACTGGATTCCTTTTAAGGGGGGGGTGAGCAAGAAGGAATTTTTATGCATATATGCATACACAAAAGGACTATTTTTTCATCTATGTAAAGCCAAAACATACT
>JAVCKT010027845.1:0-16590 GCA_032273925.1 Rhynchotus rufescens | reverse complement strand
CGGCATCCAGGCAGGTTTGGAAGATCTCCAGAGAAGGAGACTCCACAACCTCTCCTGGCAGCCTGGTCCAGGGCTCTGTCACCCTCAGAGTAAAGAAATTTTCCTTCGGTTCTTGCAGAATTTTTGGTGCTTCAGTCTGGCCATTTCCTCTAGTTCTGTTGGTGGCCCCCACTGAAAAGAGGCTGCCCCATCCTCCTCCCTCCCTCCCTTGAGGTATTTATAGGCACTGATCAGGTCCCCCCTCAGCCTTCTCTTCTTTGAGCTGCACAGGCCCAGCTCCTTTGCTCATAGGGCAGGTGTTCCAGGCCGAAGGCAGACTGTAATGAAAGAAGTGGGAGAGTGGACTGTGCTTGGAAGTCACTTTGTTTCTTTTGTTTTATTTCGTTAAAGTTAAGCTGCAGTGTTTTCTGTTTGAAAGATTTCCACTTTTTTTTGTTGTTGTTGTTTCTCTCCCCCCGCCGCTTCACAAGGTTTAAAATAGCCTTGCATGCACTCTTATTTCTGCCAAGTTTGTTACAGGGGAGTGAGAAAAGTTCCCAAGGTAGCTGTGCTGCCCAGGGGTGCTGAGGCTTGTGCCTCACATGGCTTCCAGCCTCCATTAGCAGGGAGAAAAATGGAGAATACATGAATTGCACAGCAAATATTGAGTCAGCTTTGTCTCCCCTAAGTACTACTCTCTCCTAAATTTCCAGAAGGCAAACTCCCAAAGAATTAAAATATTAATTTTAAGTTACAAGGGATGCAGCTTCATAATGCTTGTACAGGAGGCAGAAGCTCTACAAGAGAAAGGTGATTTGCGACTGTGTCCTCCTCCTCCTCCTCCTCCTGAGCAGCAGGCAGCCGTCCTGCTCAGCCTTTTGCATCCAGAATGCTCAAAATGCACCTTGCCTCTCACTGTGCACCTTGCCACTCTTCTGTAGCCTTTGGCACATCCAGGCATACCAGAGCTTTACGGACTGACACTTCTTTTGCATGTTTGCATGTTTGGCTCAGAAATTTTGAAGCGCTATGAGGTCTTCAGCAGCTTCTGTGGATCCCTGGTCAGGAGTGGGTGAAGCCGTGAGAGCAGTTGCTGTTCCATTTGTTTTGTGGATACGTAGATTGTCATCCAGAACCCTGGAAGTCACTGGGTATCTAGCCAAGAATTGCTTCAGAATAATATGGAATTGTTATTTCAGTCAAGGCATATGTAGCAATTAGAAAGCAAATTTAGGGAGATTTCATGTTTGTGAGATTTGAGTGCTGATCTTTCTTTATATGTCTCATCAAATAGTAATTCAACAGCATCAGTTAACTCCGTATATCATAACTTAGGATTGTTTCCATCGCGCCATGGAAAAGAAACTCATCTTAAAACCTGAGGATTTTACTTGAGCTTTCTTCATGGTCCAGGGTTTTTGAAGTGTTACACTCAAATGTAACACTTCACACTTAGGGTTTAGGGAAGAACAGAGCTCTGCCAGATTCTTCCTTATATGAGGCAAAGAAAAGCCAGATTTTCTCTAGTCATTTTCTCTAATGAAGTAGCTGCCAAATGATGTATTACAGCATCTGTTGTCAAAAATAATTCGTCAAGAGATTGACTTACAATTTGAATAGGGGATGTTTCCCATTTTTGCTTATTCCAGGGCCAGCAGCAAGGGTCTGATTTATTTATTTCTTTTGTAACATTGAACTTGGAAAGCTTTATAAGAGAAATGCTTTAGATTGATCTGTTTCTTGTTTTGTATCAAAATGATAATCAAATGCTTTTATTTGTGCAGTTGATTGATTTATTTCTAGAGGCCAAATAAATAAACAACAGCCTCTGAAATAGTCGTAAAGTATATTAGAGTCTTATTTAGAGACTCATTAAAAACTCATAAGGGCTTTAGCTGTAGATAGTATAGTTATTTAATGTATTTTTAATTACTGACTACATTGTAGTCAGTATTAAAGCATTGTATTTATTGGAGCCCAGTTTAAGACGGTGATGAAGTATTGACTGCTGATGTACTTGTCCTAATTCTTTGATATGTTTTAGTGAAGATACATATATATGTATATGTATATATATATACACACACACGCACACACACACTCAAATAATGTCAGAGAATTGAAATTGGTTTTCAGTCTTGAAAACAATTCAAGGGAAAAAAGTAGTCATTTACCATGTCATTTACAATTTGATAATGTTTGCACCTTCAAAGAGGCTTATATAATTTACCTGCATATGCCACATAGGCAACTGAGCAGGCCATTTAGTATAAGGTGTTTTCTGTTGGTATTATCTAATGTGGGAAGGTGACCCTGAGCTAAATTGAAATGTGAGATTTGGATGCCCGTGGGCATTCATTGGTTTGATTGGGGGAGATTACTTGGATTTTTAATATATCTTAATTACCGTGCTTATATAAATTGTCACATTAGAAGCTTCTCAACTCTTGGGTCTGTTCTGACAATGATCTGCAAACAACAGGAATATACTGGGCACTTTGTGGAGGTTTGAAGTTTTGTGTGGTCAGTGAGAGGCCTGGAAAGGATCCACAGGAACCTGCTCCGTGGTTAGGTAGGGTCTGCAGCCACCCAGGCAGCAACTGGTGCGTGGCAGGTAAAGGAAAGGAATCTGGAGCCTTTTTTAATGAAGAGAATGAAATGCAGGGTGTGTTTTAGGAGGCTAATGGGCAACAGGTTCCTAACATGTATGTCCAAAAGCAGGGAATGATTGGATGTGGATTTGCTGGGGAGCAGTATTGTTAGCAGTGATGAGCTAAGGCTTTGCAGAGAAGCTGTTCCAGGTGAGATTCTCTTTGATGTCTCTGTACATCCCTTGCAGCCTTTGTTAAGTGCTCTGTTTTTAAAATACTTTATTTAAATCCTTTAAATTGGGGTGTGAAGGATGTCAGTCCCAGAGCGTTATGGTGATTTAGGACTTTTTCCTCCCAAGTGCTGGGCCACCTGCCAGCTCCGTTCAGGTGCTCTGGCAGGAGCTTGGAGCTTCTGGAGATCATTCCAGAGATGCTTGCAAGACTCTCCAAAGTGGAACTGATCTGATGGCAAAGAGTAAGGGGGCCAGCTGAGTCACAACTCACTTGACGTGGGCAGCGTGCATGTCTTCTCAATCAACTTCCCTTCAAAAGATATAAAATATAGCTCTAATAATGATAAAAAACAGTTACCTGCCATTAGTTGCTTCATTACCTGGGTTTTAGCTCTGTCGACTACAGAGTGGAAGTCAAACCCTGCTGAAATCTTGTGGGCCAAATGGGAATTTATCTACTGCAAGCCGACGGAAAATGAGAAATGCAGGTTTGAATCTGATCTGTTTGTGGTGGGACCAGAGGTGTCTGAATCAGTGTCATGAAGAGCAGAATTCTGTCTACGTGAAGTCACTGGGGAGCCCCGACATAATGTTGGAAGGGAAGAGTATCATGGGTTCCAGTCCTTGTTCTAGGATTTTGGGGGTATTTATCCAGTGATTTATTTAATGCCAAACTCACAATCCAAGGAGCAGAGTTTGATTACAAAACCCGATTGCAAAACCTGCACCCGAGTGCGCTGCCCTCTGTGGCTGCGAGTCATTGATGCTATATGAAAATATACATTTCAAGTTTTAAAATGATGGTAGCTCCTTCTGCCTATGCTTATGCTCTGCATAGCTCACTTTCATTGGTATGGGGTAGTAACAGTCAGATTTCTGCCCTGGTAGCTGGAAATCAGAAATGGATGCTCAGCTCAAGGCATTTGTGGATGTGGAGGTGAATTACGGGCACCTAAGGAATGTCCTGGTCAGAAGAAGTTGATGCAGCTGCTAATTGAACGGTCTGAAAATTATGAGAATCTAAGATCTCTTTCTGCCCTATTTTTTACCCACTGCATCCTTTTCTTCCTCCCCTCACCCCTTTGGGTCTCGCCTAACTTTTAAGCCACGTCACTTTGCTGCACGTTGCGGTGCCTGTGCAGGCCTGGGGACCCACAGTGTTGGCCGGAGTCACTGTGTGCTCTGTGGTCTGAGCTCTGAAAACCTTGGGCCCAAACAGGTGAATTGTCCTGCATGTTCCAGCAGCCTTGTTCCCTCACCAACCTGCTTGGCTTCTTCACCCCGTGCAGGTGTAATAAGCCAGACATCCTTTTCTCAATAAACATTTAAACATGCAGTTTATTTTGGATTATTGAAGCAGATTAAACTGAAGGAAAAACACTGAAACATGCTGTAACAAATACTGGGTTGATGGAGACATGTTAATGTTTGATAATATTTTATCATTATTTTTCCAGTTCTGTTTGTACAGTCTGCAGTACAGCACTGTGGTGATGATGCTATCGTTATGGCTCAGACAACACTGACACTCTCATTATAAACCCTTTTTATTTTTTTTCCAAATGTTCCTGTTAAAAGATGTAGAAAGTTATTTTTGGCCTTCAGTTTCTCATGTTGCTTATCCTTCTGAAATCTGTTTTTTATTTCCCCAAAGGTTGCACTAAAATCCTGTGGTCTTTGTTTTTGACTCATCAAGAGGGAAAAGGCTGTTACTCAAATATTAAGAAAATTCACAGCCTCTTTGTTTGTGCGTTGCAGATACAGAAGCAACTTGAACTGGAAGGTCCTGATGTGATGTGGAATTAGTTCTTGGACTGGCCTGCTACTGCAGTCACACCAGTCTTCATATATTGGGTTCTATATAAAGGGATAAAGAAGAATCTGTGTCCCACATCTGCGACTTCTTAGCAGTCTCAAACACGGCTTGGCTGGGGTGGCTTCACTCTGCTTGGAGAGCTCAGGAGTGTTGGTCAAAGGGACCCATGGAGGTCCCCACTCCAACTTCTGCTCAGAAAGGCCCATGCCCTGGATCACGCTGGTCGGGCCCCTGTTTAGGTGAGGCTCAAAAGTCTCCAGGCATGACTGCCATGTCACTGATGTGGTAACAGTCAGCCAGGTGAGTGCCTAGGCTGCATTATTTTCAAAGACATATGGAGAACATCTAGAACATCTCTTCAGTTTAATTTTGAGTGTATCTAATTACCGAGGCCTTCGATGACTTCTTGGAAAACTTGCTTGCAAGTCTAGTAAGAAGCAACAAATATTGGTATGTTATGACATTTGAGTCATAGTAAAGTAAAATTGAAAGGAAAATTGAGTTAATTTTAATTTTGAACTAAATTCTGAAATAGTGCTTAGTAAATGTTGTTTGGTCTTTGAAGCTGAATGAACTGCTCTCTTTTTCCCGCAGAGATCTCAGAGTTTTATTCCTGTAGTAATAGTGAAAAAAATTGAGTATATCACTGCAGTATGATTTATACAATCACAGCAAGTGTGGCTGCATTGATTTCTGCAGGAAAACCCAATATTTTGCCATAGAAGTGCTACATAGTCTGTTTGTATTGGCAAGTGAGAAGGGAAGGGGAAGCAAAAACACCTTTCCTTAGGGAATGGAGGACTGTTAACATTGGCATTTTAGTTTGGATTTCATTTTCATGCTGTCTTTATGGTATAGCTTGTTGCCAGTCTTTTCAGCAGAAATAAATATGCTTTTAACTGTGTTAATGTGGTTTTGGATGTGGGGGAGAAGGAAGCCTCGGTGCTCTCTTATTCAGCTCCACGGATGCTGGGGAGGATACACAGCTCCTATTTTCCCCTCCTCTGAGTCCTACTGTGGTGCAGCTTTGTTTCATTTTGCTTCTGACTTTTTCCTGCAAGAGCCAATGTTATTATTTAAAATTCTAAGCATCGAAGCCATTTATCATTTTAGAAAGAGCTCATATGTCTCTACCTGGTCTTCCGAGTTTTGCCAAGGGTGTTGGTTCTGCCACTGATTTTTCTTGTCTGTTTGCTTCGCCATCCAAAGGTCACCCGGAGACTGCGGGAAGGCTTCCCGGAGTCTAATCTCGGCCCTGCTGCGCACGTGGGCTCTGCGGCTGCTGCTGGCCCGGGCTGGCTGCAGCGCCCACCTAGAAAGCAGCCTCGGTGCCCGTGGTCTGCAAGGCGCTGTGGGTGGTTGTGTCCCTTGGCCTTGGTGGGAGGAGGAGTTGGGCACATGTCCCACTGCAGGGACCTTGTCCTTGTGCCCCACACGGGACCCTTGGAGAGCAAATCAAAAGTGGCTGGGTTTGTAGGAGCCCGGGCGCAGCCAAGCGCGGCTTACGGAGCAGCGGCCACCTCAGTGGCCATCGCGGGCGCAGGCTGCCGCATCTCGGGTGTTTCACTCTTCTGCTGGACCTGAAGTTTCACGTTGCTTCAGTAACGCACGGTTGGGCCAGCACAGGCAGGGCTGGTGCTGCAGGAGCTGCATCCGAAGCGAGGGTGGCAGCTCCTCGCTAGGTGCAGCCCACGGCCCATGGGCTCACATGCCACTGCCCCGTTCTTTACATGCAGCCAGCGCTCCTGCAGTGTGCACAGCCAGTCCCTTCCTTTATAAACCTGGGGTTTGGGGGATCTGATAGCAAAATGAAAAACACTGCTTTTTACAGAAACAGAAAATCCAGGATTTAAAGCAAGCAAAAAGCACACCAAGTTATTACCATTGTAATGAGGCAACTGGTGGCTCTATAAGCCTTAAGACAATGGAAAATCATATATGTAATATATATATATATCTTCAGAAATGGTGCAGTGTTTGATATGCTTGTCTAATACTAGAATAAGGTAGAAATCTGGATAAAAAATGTATTTATCAACATTTTTATCGAATTAAAAACACTTGTGTATGGGTAGGAGTGGCAGACTGCACAGGCTACAGCACATATCGATGCCCCATTGATTCTGAGCATTTACCTCATTGCAAGCATTTGTGTAGGTTACTGTGAATAAACATAAATACTGATTTGTACATGTTGCCCTTCCAGTGACACAGAGATATATTGCCTTGCTTTGGCAGTCGGTGCACCCGCCTGTTTTGCATAGATGGCTAAAGGAGATGCGAGCCATCCTTTGGAGAGGCACTTTAGAGGAGAAAAGGTCTTTGTGCAAAGCTGCAGCTTAGTTTAAGTGTAAGTAGGGCAGAATTTGGTCCTGGGAGTTTTATTCTCTGTGCTGTGAGGCATTGTATTAATAAATGCTTTCTTTTTTAACAAAATAAAATGTAAGAGCCCATTATGATTTTATAATTAAACTTTGTTTTGGAATGGGAAAAAGATATTTTCATCTTGCTTCTTTAGCCTTCCTTTTAGCTTTTAATGGTTGGTCCTCTTGACCTTGTGTTTTTTTCCCACCTTTTTTTTTTTTTTTTTTTTTTTAATGTTGTCTTGGAGAATATACCATGTAAATGGGAGTACCAAGTGAGCTGCTGAACATAATCCTCAGTTTCTAATCTCTAATAGTTTGAGCAGTGTCCTGAGAGGGTGAGGAGGCTGCCTTACAATCCAGGACCCCGGGCTGGGAAGCTGAGGCCGAGGGAGGCTCCATGTTTTACAGGAAGCCACCGAGGGAATGGGTGTGAGGGAAGCAGGTGGGTTACGGCTCCCTGACTTCTGCCGCTCTGCCTGGACTAGAGCTGCCTCCCACAGAAATACTTGATTCCTCCTAGTCGTGCAAAGCAGTGCATCGCCTTCCTTGGCTCTTAAACGTAGCCGTGCACGAAGCAGCTGAAACTCAATTCTCCGTGTCTGCCCTATTGAAAGGAACGGCTGCCTGCAGGCAGGCACGAGGTGTCCTTACCTTTGACAGCCGCGGTGTTTTATGTTTTAAATTATGTGTTAGGCAGAATTTTGGGATACTAATTTGATATAATGAGATGCGCTTCTAATATCCACCCTGGTAAGTGAGGGCCTTACAGCCAGCATACTCTTTATTTAAAATTATTCCATTTCAGATGTCCTAATGAGTGCTGTGAGTTGTGTAATTCTTTTATAATTCCCCCACATTCCCAGAAGGGAACTAGGGACTGGATTTTTTTTCTTTTCCTTTTTATTTTTCTGTTTTGATTTTGTTTTATTTCAAATTAAGATGAACACGGAATAAAGATACAGGAGCAAAGGCAGTTTCATGAAGCGCTTGCTATTGTGACAGTGGCAATTAGGACAAAATGTTGGAGGCTACCAGTGCTAGCGCTAAGGCAAGTCTCGATGCCTTCACTGTTTGCCATTATCTTATAAATATCTTGACTCTGACTTTACAGTGCTCTTCATAGAATTTAATAAAGCAAATGCAATAATGCAGCCTGAGCTTTAATGCACAATCTCAATCGAGTTGACCAGAAGATAAATCGGAACAGGAATGATAGTGCGTTGCTGCAGATTGGTTTTAATAAGCGTGGTATTTCGCTGATGGGCCCGGCGCAGGAAGGCTCCTGCGCTGCCCCCACCTCCGGCTTCACCGAGAACATTGATTCCCTGCAGACACATCTCTATTAGGCCTTAGAAAGGCACAGCTTCCCAAGTAGATTAGGTCGCAGGATCGGTGCTGGAGGACTCCAAGGGAAGGGCGCGCGGTGCTGAACCCGGGCGCTGCCGCCGCAGGAGGCCACGGGCCGGGCGCGTGGAGCCGCTCGCGTCTCCCGCCAAGACCTGGGGCCAACAGCTTAGGGGCAGGTGTTGAGGGGGAGCTGGTGTTGAGGGGGAGCTGTGAGGGTGAGGGAAATCACGGGCTGTTGTCTGCCCTCTCCTAAAAGCCGCTGTGATGCAGATTTGGAAGAGCATCTGGCTGTGGGTTGTGAGCAAACTTGCTTGTCATGCTGGCAGCGGCAGAAGGCAAACGCTCCTCTTAAACTGCCTATTCCTCATTTTGATCTGACGTACTAAAAAGCATATAATTAATGGTTGACATTAGTAATTAACATTAACTTTATGGTGCTTAATATGCCATCAGGCATCCATCAGATAACGGGTGCGCATAGCGCCGTTGCAGAAGGGCTTTACTTGCCGGAGCGGTGCCGCGGCTCTCGGAGGCAGGGCCCGCCGGGACGCGCGCTGCTCCGTCACTGACGCGAAGGCGCTCCTGTTTCTGCTTCTCCACAGGACCGCGCACGGCCGCGCGGGCCCCGGCCCTCCGCCGCCGGCGGGTAACGAGCACCACCTTGCTGTGGCCGCCGCGCTCTGGAGAAACTGCTTCCCCTTCCTGAAGAGCCAGCGGATGGCGCAGGCGCCGCCCGGCCCGCAGCTCGCCGACACGGCCGCAGGTGAGCGCCGCCCGAGCCCGGCCTAAACCGCGGCCCGTCCGGGGTGCCATGGCCCGCGCCGTTCCACAGAGGCACAGAACGGCTGAGGTGCCAAGGGACCCCTAGAGACCATCCAGTCCAGCCCCCTGCTCCAGCAGGGCCACCCAGAGCACGGGGCACAGGGCGACATCCAGGCAGGTTGGGAAGATCTCCAGAGAAGGAGACTCCACAGCCTCCCTGGGCAGCCTGTGCCAGGGCTCTGACACCCACACATTTCCTGCCACATAGTAACTTAATGTGTATAAGTACAAGTTACAAGTTAGTAGCTTAACTTGTATAAACACAAAAGTTAAATCCATGCTGCCTACTTGGATGAGAGGCACGCCTGATTTATTTTCACTCCTATTCACAGATTATAATCAACGTTACAAATGTGATACCAACTAAATAAGAATCACTTGCTTTGTCTATATCCAGAATTTGTATCTGTTTGTAGAAGTTTACTGTAATTTTGCATTGAACTGTTTTATTCCTTATGCCTATGATTAACTGTAATTTTTAGTTTTGTAAAAGATTCCTCTCTGAAGACAGGTTTTTAAGAAGTTGATTTTATGACTGTCACGTTTTGCTGAATCTTTAGGCTCATGCTCATAAACCTGTTTCATGATTTCTTTTTAATTTGTCATTCTGAAGGATCTTAATCTCAAAGTACAATATTGCATATTTATGTGTTGTGAAGAAAACTACTCCATCCCCAGCCAGAGGGTCAGCATGTCAGTGAAGAGAATGAAAACCAAGTCAGATCTTTAACATAAGCTTAGTAGTTATGACAACTCCATTTATTTTCACGGATAATTTATTGTACTACTGCATGTTTTAGATTGACCAGACCTGTAGTTTGATCAGACCTGCAGTTTGACCTGTGGTTACAACAAAGTCTTGTTTCCGTTAACTAATATTTAGGGAAGTGAAATATAAAGTAGTATTTTTTCCATCTTGATGTGCATTAAATAAAGGTGTAAGCTCAGAAGTACTGAGTGAGTATTAGAAATGTTCAGCCTGCTCAGTGGAAATTAGCCCTGCTGTAGTTAGTGGTGATACCAACGAAGGGGGCAGTTTGCAGAGGTAGCGCTGAAGCATTCGCAGAAAAAGAGCAAAACAAATCCAGAGGAGGAGGAGGATGTCAACATTACAACTTTCATTTATTCCTTACAATGTTGCTGCCTTTGCCTATTCATATTTACGCATCAAAATAACAAGAAAAGCAGCCTATTTCAGATTTTGCTGAGGATTGGCAGAGGGCGGTTGTGAGCTGCGCTGTAGAGGTGTGTTAGGCAGTGCTGCAGAGGGAGGAGGGGGGCTCGGTATCCCCTCCTTTTTCATTCAGGGACACACAAGGAATTGTTAACTCAGTCAGGCTTAAAGTACCCTGTCCCTGCAACACTAATTAAAATGCCGTCGTTGTTGCTGCCTCTGAAAACTGTTTTTATGACTAATTCAAAATCAGCCGCTCAGTGCATGCAGTTTTGTAGATCACTGTTTTAATAAATCAGCAGAATATTTAAATGTAACAGCAACTAGAAAAGTTGGGAATCAATGAGTTTATTTCATTGCCTTCCAAAGCTGGTTGGTTCCTTGACTCTTTCGATGCCACTCATTTCCTGTAGCCTAATAACTCAGCATTTCAGAGCACATCTTCTCCCCACATTGAAATGCGTTTGTCATTTGCAGCATTAAGTGACAAGATAGAAATGGAACTTGTTTACTGGATGTCGACCCCACAGGTGACCTCATGGGACAGCAAAGGGTTCTGCTTCATGAGCACAAATTCAGCGGCAAGATTTGTGCCAGTCACTGGAGCTGCACCTCTGTACGGAGGTTCTTCTGCAGGAGTGACTTGCACCTGAGTGCTGTATTTGCACAATAACCTCTGAAACACGAGACTGTTTTGATAGAACGAGAAAGGTGCCAACTCCTACTGGCCCCGTACATTCCCTTCTACATTTCCTCACTGAGTGACTTGTGCAAAATAGCCATGGAGATAGAAAAAGCCCTGAAAAAGCTGTTATGCATGTAAAGGAAGTTATGGGTAGAGGCATGAAAAGGAGTCCAAGCAGACAAAATCACATAGTGTCCTGAAAATCTTGAAAATTGTGCAAATTTGAACCATATATTTAAAATAAGGCAAGTTTGGATCAGTCTCTCTTCCTTGTCATTTAGCACATCCTTGGCTATAGACACCCTGGGACAGGACTGCTTCTTGCCCTGTGCACTAACAACATCCTTTAGAAAAGCTGCACAGTTTTCACAGAGGTTTCCAGTCCTTCCAGGGCAGCAGCACCTTATGAACTGTAATCCAGAAATTTCAATGCTTTCTAGTGGAACAGGAATATACTAAGAAAGCATTAACACTGTGCCCTGTTTTTTCTCTCTTTAAACCCAGGTTTTACTCTCTTAGCTCTGGACATGCCCAGCAAGGCTCTGTCAGAGCTGCAGCCGCAGCCTGTTCTGTCCATGCTGCAGTTGTTCGGGTGGGATGACATGGTGTGGCCCCAGCTGGTGTCAAGATATCTGAGTCACCTAATACCAAACAGGTAAAAAATTGCTTCTCTTTTTAAATTCTTCTAGACCCCTCTTGTTCCATGATCAAACCTGCAGAAAGTGTTGCTACAAACATCAGGTGTTTCATTAAGGTGGATCAGGCTCTTTGCAGCTGTAAAGTTCCAGATTTTTTTGGAAGGAATGTGTCCCATACATATTCCATATAGGGAGTCAGTGTTGTTTGTGTTGGTTGATCTGTGTGCATGTTTCTTTTTTACACAGAAGTAGTTTAAGGTATTAAGGTAAGTTTTAAGTATTTTGCAAAATGCTTAGCTATCTTCCTGACAATTCCAAAAAATATTTTGCAAAATTTACACGTATCTTAAATAGAAAACCACTTTTTTTATTCTTTTTTTTTTTTCCAAATGAAAACAGTGTTGTTATTAATAGATTTTGAAAAATGGGGACTTAGTGTCTCCAGTGCAGTGCTCTTCTGAAGACCAGCACCCTACACCAAAGGGAAATGCCTGGACCCATAACCTATTTTTAATTTGCTGATTTGTAACCATCTGTCCTCCTCTACTGCTATTACACTTTGGCAATGTTGTTAGTTTGAGAAAGCAAAAGCCTCTTGCCCTAGCTGTGTTTTAAAAATAAGTTGGATATTGTAACTTGGTAAAATTAAATATTCTGGTCTTATTCTCCTTGTATCTTTTACACTTAAGACATTCAAAATTTACATCCTTATTTTAAAAGTATCACAAAACTCTATACAAAAAAGTATTTTAAATATTATGATAGAAGTCTGAAGATAACATGAGTATTCAATATTTAAATATCTTGACTTGTGCAGGACAAAACTTTTACAGGAGGATGTGTTGAGTAGTATCCAGACCTTAAAAGAAAATGATTCGTGTTCCTGATGTTCGTGTAGCTTCAGCTTCTGAGACCTGCTAGACTGCTGCTTTAAACTAAATCCTGGGGTTAAATGTGTATTGCGTACTTCTACATAAAAATGTTTGTTCACCTGTTTGTTTTTAATAAAGAATTTTTATTGCCTTCGGTAGGCATTATTTAGTTAAGATGTGCTCTGAGTCAGGCTTTGGAGGCAGAGGAGGTGAGAGAGAAAGAGGGGGAGTGTTTATGTTTGGGACAGTACTTGAAAGCTAAATGTATTGCACATTTTGAGGGTACATAGTGTGCTAAATAGCTTAAATCAATCACATAGTGTGCTAAATAGCTTAAATCAGTCTACAGTGGAGGCAGTGTAAGTGAGTGGCGGAGAGGAGCGTGTCTGTGCTGCTCGCAGGGACACGGCAGAGGGGCTGAGCCGAGCTGGTGGCGCGGCAGGTCGAGGCTCGCACACTCCGGCCTCTCGTAGGATACGGTTAAAGTTGTGCAAGGTTCCCCATGCCCAGCTCGTGCTGAATGAAATGGAAGTTAAGCAGGTAAATCAAAAAATTGGGATTTGAGGGCTTTACTCTTCAAGTAAGGTCAGGAAAAACACTTTGATGCCTAAACTGAAATTCTGATATAATTTAAGTGCTTTAGACTAATTACCAGTTTCTCTGGTAAGCGCTGAAGTGCTTGCAAATAGTTACTTAAGTTTTCATTAGTAACATTAATTAAGTGCCTAATATGTTATTATGTGTGTATCTGCAAACGTATTGCCATCCTGACCAGGGCAAAAATGCATTTACCGGGTTTGAAACTGCAGCCTAAGGATTCCCCTTTTCAAGTGTTGGGAACCTGATTGAATTTGCAAGTGCAGGTGCCCGTGGCTCATACTCAGCTCCCCCAGAAAGCCCTTCTGCCACAAAAGAAGGAGAAAACATGACTCCATGGTGGAGCAAGGGTGGATATTGGTCTTTTGCTCATTAGGGGTGTGTGTATGTTCCCTCCTTCTTCATTCTCTCTCCTCCCCGATGACTTTTTGGGGTGTAGTGAGCATGGGACGTACAGCACTCATGCAAGACAGAGGTTTTTGCCTCTGACATACTGAGCTTATCATCGTCTGGGATATTTCCCCCCTCACTTGCATATTTTCCCCTCAAGGTAAAAATGTCTGTATCTGCCTCAAGGCAAAGGTAACTTCACTTCTTCTTCAAGAGAGTGCTAAGGTGCTCAGATTCCCTTGTGAAAGAACAGTTAGTACCTACAATAACACTTGGGTAGAATTATACAGATGTATATATTATATTCTAAATGCTGTCATTTTATTGTATACTAAAAAGATGACAAATTTGGGTTCGTATGATTCAGGTACTCATTTTTACCCTAGGCAGTTTTAAGAGCAAAAGTTATCACAGTGTCTAAGTGCTGGGATCTTAAGACTTAGTGGGCATTGTGCTGTGATAATTTTCACATCAAACATTCTCAGGTAAAAAGTAAAAAAGCTTTTTGTGCTGCTGATGCTGTTGTACCCCCTGCAAGCTCCCTGGGGGGGACCTGCCCTTCCTGAAGGGCTGGGAGCATCGTCCTGTCCCTGCTTGGGCCGAGGGTACCTGAAGGCTGGATTCTGTGGTGCTGCAGAGAGCATCAAACCCACAGGCATTGCTTTTCTGTGTGTGTTTTACTACTGGAGTTTCATTTTCATTCTTGTGTTCTCTTTGGTTGCGTTTTGTCTCATTTGTTTTGTCAGGATCATTTCAGCAGGGATGTTCAACAAAAGCACAAGTGTCAGTTGTTTTAACTAACTGAAAAAGAAGAAAAAAATCATCTTTATTAATGTTGGTCACTGAGAAGTAGAATCCAGGCTGATCATCTGAACCAGTGTTGACTCTCTCTTACAAGCAGGGGTGAAAATTCAGTAGAAAATAAGTAGATTTATATGTACATATATCAAGAAAAGAGTACAAGCATTTATCATTAAAGTCAAAGCAGCTTGGACTGAGCAGAGAGGAAGTCTCTCAATAAGGTGTTGCTATTTTTGAGCATTTTCACTGACCTGAAGCACCAACAGGGCTCCCCGGGAGGAACTGCAGGATGGACCCGTTGTCCTCAGCCAGGAGCCCCTGCGAACGAGCGAGAAGGGCCCGAGCACCTGGGGAGAGGGGCCCAGCAGCCAGTCGTGGTCACGAGGCAAATGCTGCTGCAGCAAAACAAATCCCTTTGCATAACACTCTCACATTGGCTTTTTGTTAGAATAAGGAATTCCACTTTGCCTGAACTCCATTTTCTCTTATTTTATCCACAGAAAATATATGCACATATTTGTAAATAGGCTTTAAATTGCCATGGGCATTACTATAGAATTTACCATGTTCTCTATATTTAGGCACCACTATGCTGTGAGCAAAAGTATGCAATTTAATTTTCTACTATTTTATTTTTAATCGTACACGTAGTATCTTTATGTCCAGAGCCAAATGAGACTCTTTGCCACCTGTTGACATGTTTTCATTAGGTACCTTTACCTTTTTTCCCCCTTCTACCCATGCAGTGAGCTGCACGAAGCCTTTTCCAGTATGGGCTACCCCTCCTACGAAGCTCTGACAGTTCGTTCCTGGTTCCGATGCGTTCTGCAAATGTTCCTAGATCATCAGACGGGAGCGATGGCCAAGACAGATGCTGAGCGAACAGTTGGTGGGTGCTCCCATTCCCCTAGCGTTTCCAGGAATGATTCTATATTGCAAAACTGGCAAACGTTCCCAGCTAATTACAAAATGTATTTTTGTTTGTATTCCTTTGCTTCTACCTAATTACAAAATGTGTTTCTGTACGCTGCTTGTGCTCCTTATTGATGGCTCGCCTCTTCTGCATATGACAAATTTATCCCAAACAAAGATAAAAGAGCTTGTTTCCTTGGAAGCCGAGAACAAAAACTCACTCCCAAGGAGACAAGCTATTTTTCCCCCATGGAGAAACTGCTCTGAAGAAAAGTGAAAATATGAAGTAAATAGTCAGAAATCATGCTGTGAATGCCCTAAAAGAAAAAATAAATCCATTTGTAAACATTTCTTTCTTATTTTGTATCAGATATTTTGCTTTCCTTAGCTGTTTTTTCAGTATTTAGTGAGCAATACTTCTTTGCTTTTTTCTACAGAACACTGCAGTACTAATTAGCTAGTAGAACACCTCTTCTAGCAACTATTTTTCGTGCACCTTTTGTAGATTTCTAAGAAAACCACCAGTAAAATGAGAGATTTGGTTGTCCATCCCTAATATTCTTCATCCTTGTAGTCCTGTATTGGATTCACACATTCTTTCTCTAGCAGGGTGCTGTCAATTGCTGAGTACTTGTGGTTTGGATGTTTTAAAACCTTATTTTACTTTTCAGTTTTGTGGGAAGAAGAGTGACTAGAAAAGCAGTAGACAAACGTGACTGTGTGCTACACTTACTGTTGTGTTCTCTTGTAACAATCAGGGAAAGTCTACATGGAGCAGCTCTCTGAACTGACAAGACTGGTTTTTAAACTCAAAGAAGTAGAAAACATCCTCTCAAAGGCTCATCTCGATGAGCCATTTTCCAAGCAAGACCCTAAAAACGCTCTCGTCCAGTTTATTAAGGTAGGTACCTTTGTGTTAGCTCATCGGATAGTTTAAGAGAAAGGGGATTGTGTGTGATATGTTGGTTTTGTTTTCCAGAAAGAATTCCTCACCCGAATCTCACGAGAGGTTAATAGAGGTTTAATCCAGTGTTTATTTCAACGTCTTTTCTCAGGCTGTTGGAAAAACTTATAGTGGCCTTCAGACACTCCCTGAAAAATCCGCCATGGTAGCAAAGGCTCTGGAATACTTAGGTGATGTGTTGAAGTATGTGAAACCTTATCTGAAGGTGAAAGGCCCTCCCGAAGGCCTGCAGCTTACCTACTGGATCATAGGTAATTGTTTACAACATTCAGGAATGTCTGGGGCTTTTGGTACTTTTGTGTTGTCTGTGTAAATGGTTTTAAAAAAATAAGAAAGCCAAGTCACCAACACAGAGCAGTCATGGAAGTAAAAGCAGAAGCAACAACTCGCTGAAGGAGTTTTA
>JAVCKT010027844.1:17835-29832 GCA_032273925.1 Rhynchotus rufescens | reverse complement strand
TGAGTTGTCCTAAGCTCAGAGTTTCCAGAGCATTAAAGCCATTGGCTTAACGTGGCAAGACGTCCAGCTCTCCCAGCACGCTCTGAAAGGAAGGTTAGTGCTGATAACTTGCATTCATTTATTTCCAAATAAAGAATTTTCTTAGTTAAACATTGCCAGGAAGGCGTTCTGCAAATGCATTGAGCAAGAGCTGAGATCCCCCACGATGGCTCCTTATGGATGCAACATTTGGGGTATTTTTTTGCCTTACATAAGGGGGCTGGAATATGTGGTACCTAATAGCTGCTCCCTGCCACAGGGCTTTAAGCTAATAACAAGCAATTGGGACCATGAAATGCATTAAAAAGTTTCCTCTCCCTTCTCAGATTGACAGGGATGGAATTTGGTCTGCCAGTAAAAAGAAACAGAGAAACCAGGTTCAGCCACACTTGATTTTTTCCCCCCTCTTTAATACACTATTTTACACAGTTTGTACTGTATTCCGGGAATTGCTTGGGAGAGGCTACATTTCATGAGGCATCTCTATTTTCAGATTTGTGAAATTTTATTAAACCCAACACAAATAAATGAATTCTGAAAATCCAAAAACCTTATTCCCTCACAGGAATAAATAAAAAATTATTTAGGTTTCAAGAGAAAAGCCACAGCAGAGGGGACTTCTCTATCCGTTCTCCTAACATCTTGGGGGAAAGAAAGGCTGAGCAGATCCCTACAGCAACTGACATGAACATGTAATGGATTCACTAACTTTTAAGTTAAAATGGTACCTACTGAAGTTTGGAAAGAAAGAAAATCCAAAACCAGACTGTGAAACTCCTCCTTGGTGCAGAATAAGCACTGAAGATTTGTCATGGGACATGTCAGTGGACTTTAAGTTAAATCATAGTCTAATCAAGTCTTCAGTCCTTAGCAGCCCTTTCCCCAAAGTCCTCCATGGCATGGATGGGAAAAGTGGCAGTTTTGCAGGAAAAGTCACCTTTCTAAGGGCAATGTCCTTGGCTCTGGGGAAGGATCACCAGTTTGCTAAGAGCAGCTGCTGGGTGATTGCATATTTTGCATCGCTCTTAATGGGCTATTGCCCGTCACCAAGGTACCTCTCTCTGTGTTGAGCTGGCCTTTGTGGAGCTCGCTGTGGTGGGCAAGGCCATCTGGCAAAGGCTCTGGTCAGGTCACCCACTCTGTGAGGAAAAGAAACTTAAAAGGAGTTACAAAAAATAAAACATATGGGTCACATCCATAAGGATGAGCACTTATCAACAAGGATGAGAGTGAAACATATCCATGGAGGTGAGAAAAAGGAGAGGAACTTGGAAGAATGATTAGGGTAACAATGGAAAAGCCCTTCAGATGACTGCGGTGATGGTGAAACAGTAACAGAAAACCCAAAGAAAATATATTCAGGAAAAAAATGGAACAGCAAAATCACTTCAGACAAAACTATCTAGTACACAAACTAGGTAGTAGCCTACAAACCTCCCAGTTGGTCTTTACTCATGAGAAAGTATTCAAATAAAACCAGACCAACATCAAAACCAACCTTATTTACTTTATCTTCCAGTGCTATGCACATAGAGAATTATTCAAGATGAGGGGCAGATTACTGGTAGTCTAGCTGCCATGTTAAATCAGATTACAACAGTGTATGAATTTTAAACAGAAGAATTATTCCTATACCCACTTATTCCAGGGAGATTTGTTTTGAGAAAGGATTAGGCTAGAAGAATGAGGCTAACGATTCTCTGGAAGGGAGTCTCCAAAATAAGTTATGCTGTGGTTTATAACTAATTCTCAAAGTCATGTAGGCCCTTAAAGTTACCTTTTTTTTTCCTCCAGAACTGCACACACAGGGCTCAAAACTGGCACCTCCCTGCTCCTTGATGGTATTTGAGCTCAGGGTTCAGGAGAATGCAGATAAATCTCCAGCATAGGCTAAGCAAGATGGAAAAGAGACACCCTTGTAGTGGGGAACCATCCACCTTCCCATGTCTGCAGGAGAACTCAGCAAATCTGCCCTGTTCCCTCAGATTTATTCAACGTTATTTGTGAGGTTTACATGCTCTCACTCGGTGCCCTGGGATGTTTGGTACTCGTGTGGTCATCGCTGTGTCGTCTGTAAAACACAACCCCAGTCTCTTTGAAGCCCAAAGGAAAAGAGTGATTTTAGACAGACACCATGGTAGATCCATGAAAGATTCACGTATTTTTTAGGGTTGACACAGGACTAACTTTAAAGTATTTCTTTCATCAGTAAACTTACAGCTCTACAAAAAAAAAATGAAACAGAAAAAAAAATGAAAAGCACAATAAATAAAATCATAAAAAGGCAATCTTGGACAATCCTGAGATTGAATGCAACTTTATGCTAAAATATCCACACTTTGCACAGCAATCAAAAGCAAGGATTAATTTAAATAGCCCCCTTGTCCTACTCCCTTTCCCCCTCCTAACATCTGAGGACACTACCTCGTCCTACTTCTGCAAGCTCTTTCTTTTAAGATTGATTTATGGGAGCAATTTCCTTCCATTTGCATTTCTATGAAACTTGGGGACCCTGCAGCAGAGCAGAAGCTTATGCTAAAAATAAACAGGCTTCATCAAATAAATGAATCCAAGTAAGAGCACCCATGGTGGGCTCAGAGTACATCGCACCGTGCACGATGGGGATCGAGTGGAGCTGAGCAGCCCTGTGGTGCTCTGGGATCACCTTTTTTCACTAGGAAGCAAATGGAAGATGACTGAATTTTTATACCACTAAAGGATGAAGAGAAATTCACCTTACATCTGGGTAACAGCATGTGTGAAGAGAGATGGACAACAGATTTCTCCGTGGAAGTCATTTTCCTCATGAATTTATTATTCTGATTGTTCTACGGATTCCTGTTGATGCAAATTAATGATTCATGATTGCTTTAAACTTTTGCACTGTTAACTTACTGGATCAGTAACAAGAAATTTACAGCTTCCCCGGGGGAAGAAGAAGAAACAAGACCCACCAGCATCTACACAGAGGCTTTATGCATTTTATATTTTGTTTTGGTTTTTGGGCACTTCCTGTGGGCAAACCAGGAATAATTACCCAGACAAATCTTTATACACGTACTGGGTCTCTGGGTCCTGATAATAAAAGTGAATATAAAAGACCTAATCTAAAAGCTATAAGTAACTTTTTTTTTTTTTTTTAATGGAACTGGACTGTAAGCTCTGTACATAGATTTGCTTATGAGTAAGGGGAAAAATATTATTTAAAATATGGGCACAACAGCAGCTACCTGCAGTGCACAATGAGGTGACCTGAACTCCTGTTCCTACAGCTGGGATCCCACTGCAAGATACAGAGCTGGTATCACCAGTGCCACCAGCAGCGCCTGCACCTTGCTGTAACGTCACCGGAGCTGTCGAGGTCCCGTGTGGAGTTCACGCCGACTCGGACACCTGCAAGGAACTAGGGAAAAAGGAAACCTGGGAATCTTTTGTAGGGCTGATGCAGCATGAGGGAAGCTGCTTATAACAAGTCTGCTTTATAGCTCAGCAAAGATGTAAAGCCTTCCCATCTGCTTCTTCCGCAAGTAGTAAATACATATGATTTCTTCTTTTTTTAATACAGAAATATGTTCCTGGACTTTCGCTTTAGAGGGGAATGATGAAGCCCTCAGGATGGAAATGCACCTGGCAGCACAGCATGCATAGGGCAATTATTAAAAAAAGCTTCCAAAACACTCCAGGAATAAACAGCATCCTGAGACCAGATTTTAAGGTCTTCTGAAAGCTCATTAGCACCGTCTTAAGATCATGATTAGACATTTAGTTTATAGCTGGGCCCTAACAAGGGTACAAAACTCCACTATTTGTAGAGGAGTTGAGGAGCTGCAGCACTAAGAGTTCAAGAACAGCGATGATGACCTTGGAAAAAACACTATGGGCAGCCTACCCTAACAAACAATGTTTCTACCTTTTCCCATCTCCACGTAGACCTTCAAGGAAAGGCAAATTGCTGCAAATATCCAAATATTTTGTGTGTCATCCTGTCACAGCTGATTCCTTTTTATTCTTTCCTGGTGAACCTAGTCCTCAGCATCCATCTTGGGTGAGACTCCCAGGGACAGAGGGGAGTCTGCCTTGCTCTGTCTACATACATATAAATGCCCTCAACTGCCAGCATTTTCTGTAAGTGACCTTAAAACAAAAGGAAGAAACAGTTAGAAGATCTCTCAGGCAAAAGGTTGGCTTTTGATTAGTGGAAAACTCTGATGAACTGGCAAGCCAAGTATCTTTCACAAATAAACAAAATGTTTGTGTTATATGCAAAGATGGAGACACCTACAGACCATCTCCAACCCCTGCTAATTTCTCTGTGGCAACGAAAAAATCACACCGTTAAACATCATTTACTAGGCACTGACATTCATTGGCTCAAAATACAGACTTTTCTTTAGAGTCAGCTAAAAGTTTATGGTAAAGGTGCAAACTTCAATCAAATGAAAGGGAGAAGTGATGGGAATCAGTAACATGAATTCACCTATCTGCATCCTGCTGTTTCAGCAGGTACAATCCTTGTCGCTGTTTCTACGTGCTCTAAGGAGACTGGGATGAGAGTTGAGGTAGCTACTTTTAAAGGACTTTACTTGCTTGGCAAGAACCAAATTCTTCAGCTCAGGTGTCATCTGAGACAACCCCACTGCAAAGCTCTAGAAATGTGGCCTTTGGGTTCCTCAGGTCCCCTCTTCCATGGTGCCTTTCATTCATTCCATATTGTCCCTCCAAATCTTCTCCCTTCCATCACCTAGGAGAGCAGCTCTGGGCAGGAACTGCAAATAAGCAGTTTGGGAACCAAGGAGCATTTTCCCTCTCTGTCAATAGGAAGCAATGGCAGCTGCACAAGCCATGAAGAAGTCGTCCCTTCGGATGGTCTCCAGGCTTGGCAGCAACTTTCCCGCTCCCTGGAGAAACACGGGATGCTCCTGCGCTACACAGAAGAACCACAGGACTGATCTTAGACCGTCTGCTTGGATATGAAGCTTAGCTACTCAATATGACTTTACTTTATATTCCATACTTTTTGCCTTCCTGCACTGACCTAAATACTGCCATGTTTTGTTTACAAGCTCATCAGGGAACATTGGTTTTGCCCTTGCCCTACATTTCCCTTCCCTGTTTAGCATCTCTAATATATTTCTTTTTTTTTCTCCTTACTCTTGTTATAGAAGTTATCATTTCATGTTAAATATTTTAATCATTTACGGAAATCTATAGGCTTGTGAGGGGAGCTCATTTGGTGCTGTTCACATTATCTGCACTGAATAAACTTATTTACATTATATAAACTACTATTCAAAAAAAAAAAAAAAAAAACACTCCTGCTTTGATTCCTGTTTATAAGGCTGAACTTCTTTCAAATAAAAGATGAGGCTGATGGAGAAAACTTTTCTGGCTGCAGTTTAGCATTCCAAAACACAGCAAAACTCAGACTCACCTCTTCTGACATGCATTTTCATTCCACTGCCTTTTTGCACCATCAGACTCTTCGCTCTGCACACCTGCTCTCCATCTCCATTTGTCTGATTAATTATCCTCTCTTCTTCTCTACAGGCTCTGACAAGCTTCTCTTCCTTCTCCAGCTTCATCCCCTTTTTCCCCCTTTTGCCTTGTGCAGCTTAGAGCTCCTCCACAGATGCGCTGGCTCCCCTCAAAATGAAACAAGCCAGAATCCACCAATAACAGTCTTAAAGTAATGATAAATAGAATATCTTGGTTAATATCATTTTTAAAATGATTTATGAATTGGGAGAGTTGCAAAAGAGGAAGCTGGCTCACGGTTTTAGATTTTAGTGCAGTTTGTGCTCTCAAGGAGAAACAATCATATTCAGAGAGATGTGTACAACTGCATTACACACATTATTTCCCTTTAGGTAATGCAGTTACAAGTAATTTTTGTTACTGTTCCAAGCAAATGCTCTGCAGTATTTTTTGAACTTGAACACAGCACATTGGTGCTTCCCAGGTCTTTCTTTTTTTCAACCTCAGCCTCACGTGGAAGGATAGGTTATAATTAAAAGATAACTAAAAGCAGAAACAGACTCCAGAAAGATGGCCCTGAGTGTTGCTGAGAGGTGCAACTGCAGAGAGCACCGTGGGGCCAATGTTTTAAGTGCAACTGCGAAAGCGTCGCTTGGGGCGCAGCTTCTCTCTCCACCTGAAATTCCTCACGTGGCCTTTCCCCGTCTGCCAGCTACAGATTCTCAAAGGTCAATAAGCACTGGAAGATCTTTGAAATAAAAGCCATGTCGCTCCTCTACCCTAAGCATTTTGTACAGATAAATCTGGAGGTGGTCACAGGCAGAGACGCAGCAGGTCAGGTGCCCCTACCTCACTCCATTCCTCCTCCTGCTCAAGGGAGGAGATAAAAGGCTGCAAATACTTCCAAATAATCTTGCAGAGTCATTCAGTAAGACCTGCATAATCCCACTCTCTCACGAGCCATCCTTTTCTCCATGGACATCTACTTGCACTGGCTAGAACCCGTAAGATCCTTTTGCCCTGGGGGTTTGGCTGTCTTGCCGGTGGCTGCATCCTTTACATTTAAGGAGGAGAATCAAGTCACATACGTAACTATGGTGAGATATGAGTGTCCTGACCAAAGGATTTCGCCTCGCACATTCCACCTACAGTTTCGGTTCCATCTCCCTCTGCATCGTGTTATTGCTGCCTATGAGTCATTTCATTAATCCAGAGAGAAGGCTGGAAAACAAGTGAATAAACACTCCGCTTCCCAACCTCCTGTCTGCACTATTTACTTCTCCGCTAATGAATGAACAGCTACAAACCAGAATTATCCTAATTGGGGACATTCAAAGGGACATTATCTCCGCTTTGTCAATAGCTGCTGCCTGGGAATACTCCCCAGCAGTAGAAGATTGTCTCTTCATATCCAACCACCCCTAAAAAGACAACAGTCCAGGAAAGCAGCAGGAGGCCACATACAAGCAAGCTGAAAAGAAGAGCACAGGAGTCTTTTCCAGGCCAGCACCTTTCCTATAAGGATAAAAATAAAATGGAGAGAGAAATCGGAGCAGAGTTCTGATGCTGGGGACAGGACCCAGACCCCAGCTGTGCAAGGACAAAACTCTCTTAAACATCCCGTGCTGGCACTCAGCACACGCCTGGGTTTTGGAATTCACCATGTCTGCCCGGATTGGGCTGCTCATTTATCACAAACATGGTCTGAAACGTCGTAGTCTCCCTTCATAAATTTTACAGCTGGCACAGTGGTCCTATAGGTAGCGACAAGAATAAAAATAGTGGAGGAAGGACTAAGCAAGGAACAAATTGCCCTCTGAATGGAGGAATTAAAGGAATCCAAGGTCTAATTTCTGCCATTACGGACACCTGGGTTCTGCTCTCCCTTGCAGCCCTACACCAGGTCTGACACTTGGTGCAGGAGCAGGCACGGATGGAACCAGGGCTCCGTGCAGCCCACACGTCAGCCCAATTCCCTTCCGACTCGCAGGGCGCGTCTCAATCTTCTCCTGCCTCTTCTGCAGGCATCACACAGAGTTAAACCTCAGCACTCTTATGCGAAGCACCCTAAGGCGTTTAATAATTCCCTGTCAACCTGCAGGAAAGAATATTGCATTCTTTCTTCATAAAGCTGCCATGCAAAGCACGCAGAAAGCATCCTCAATAACATTCAGGATACTAGGAAATAATTTTAAAAACTAAGTGGGAGGGCAAATCTGCTCATGCTCCTCAAATACTCCTCCTCCTTTGGTGTCATACAGGCTAAAATTCAGGAACGGGCTGGAAAACATGAAACAACCCAGCATTTACAGGCAGCCTCGACACAGAGGTCTCTGTCATGCGAACACAGAACACTTGTGCATTAAAAAACATGTTGGCAGAATGATTTTTTGATTAACAGAAATTCAAATTAAATTTCACCTTTCATGTATGGAGCAGTTAATTCTAATCAAGCAAGCTCAAGGTTTTCAGTTGCCTGGGTAAGACTAATTAGATTCTTCTGCGTTATCAGTTCAACATACTTAATCATACACGGTACACAAACATTCACTTCCTTTTTTAAGTCTTCAGTGAAATACCTTTCTAATTTCAAGAACACAACCCACCTCAAAGGCAAATACATGATTTCAGGAACACTACACAGAAAAGTTCCAGCCTTACAAAAATTTTTAAGATGTATTTACTTAGTAGAGCTCACCATCATCTAGGTTTTACACAGAAAATAAGCTTTGCTTCTTGTTAAATTGAAATTATGAAAAGAAGGTTGGGGAGGATGACTGTATCCATGCTCCGAAAGCAAACAACATGAACATCCTAAAGGAATCTCTTATTATTGCAAGATTCCTGCCAGCCAAGCTTATAATTGTGACAACCTGACATGAAGGAGGTCTGAGGTGGCAGCACCAGGTGCCTCGACAGCTGTGTGCTCCTGGAGCTACTGATTATTAACTGTTGTTCTTGAGAAACAGCTCAGAAAACAACTTCGTGCAAGAGTGACAAAGTCATCTATGAAACATTTGATGGGTCTGTGTAGTGCCAGCGCGGGATACAGCTGGATGCAGATGATCTGTTATGTAACACAGAGGTAGACCGAGCTGAGTCACTTTAAATCAGGAAATTCTAGTCCTTCCTGATTCTCACATTTTAAACATCCCATAGCAAAAAGTTTGGATTTTTTTTTTTTTTAAATGAACAGATATAAAAGTCAGGTAGTTGCCAAAAAATATCCCAAGAATTCCTAGCGGGGTAAAATAGAACAGATTACCAAATTAAAAAGGGAAAGAAAGTCACAGGAGTTAAAAGACAGAGCACTAGTTCATCTCATTTTATACTCCGTGTTGTAAAATGAAGTATTCCACACACATTTTAAAAGCCAGAAGGGGGAAATAAAAGTGTTTCTATGGTAAGTGGCTACTTATCAATAGCAAAATGTAGCAACAACATCAAGAGATTTCAAGGTAACAATTTTATGACCCAGAACACTAGAAAGGTAATTGAATGGCGACTGAAAAAGTTCGCAATCCCACAGGAAATAGGATTTTAATATATAAGAATTTCCTACAGAATTCAAATTATTTATTCTGAATAAAGCAGAAAATCCCCACAGCTCAAAATATCCCACGCAGGGGCTGCAAGACTTTCACCTGCACTTTTGCTCCAGCACCACGATGGAGGAAGCGCTTCAACCTCTGCAGGAATCCTTTGCTAAACTGCTAGGCTACCTCCAAAGGAGACCACCTATAGATCACCTATAAATAATGGAGCATTTACCCTCAAACCATTCTCAAACAGGCAGAAAACACACTGTGCCCTAGCTGGTGCCGTCTCCTAGTGAGGAGCTCATGTCTTCTGAGATGTGGGAGAGTCGCGTTGTAGCGGGAGGAGTTTTGCACAGCACAGGGATATTATTTCTACCATCTCCTTACTGCTTCTTTCCTTCCTCCTTACCACATCAGAAGGTGGACTTCTGCTCCATGCCAATGGGTATTCCTTGAGGATCTTCCATACTTTAAACTATCATAAGAGGTTCAGAGGACAGAGAAGACGAGGTACAACTGCAACTGAGGCAAAGCAAAAGAGGCACCATGGAACCTGTGAACCTAGAGATAACTTTTGAGGTTTTTATGCAAGACAAAAAGCATAGGCAGCCAGGAGCTGCAAGACACAAATGCAAAGTCTCTGAAAGCAGAACAGATTTAGCCTCATCTTTTCAAGCAACTCCCTTTTGAAAGCAAAAAGGGAGATTGCGGAGACAACTAGGACAGAGCAGAAGTTAAGCACCAAAATATATTTGCTCAGTTATTAGCTGTTCCTACAAAAGAGCTATTTATTCAAAAAGTCTCATTTATAAACATCAAACCCAGCCTTACTTTGGATTACCTCAGGGAAAAAGAAAAAATAAAAAAAGGAGTATGTGTTGTATATCCATCTTCAGGGAAACTTAATTATTTCTGAATGCGGAAAATTGCTCTGGGTTGGAGCAGCAGCTAATGCCCCAACCAGAATTTCCTTGATCATTACCCAAGCAGTAGCATTTTTTAGTTTAACAACCTGAATCCTCCTCCCCCACCAGTATTTCTCTCCTAACACATTCCAGTCTAATTTTAGTCTTTTGAGAAGTTTCTTTTCCAGATCAACCCACTCTTTTCCACATTTAAATAATTTTCAGTTTTTTAAAGAGCTCAGCTTTAGCAGGTGTTTCAGTAGCTAAGCAATAAGAAATGTCTCTTGAGAACATTCTTCCAAGTTTCCCAAATGGATTTAGCCTGGAAGTTCCACAAGAATAGTATCAGGCAAAATAAGCATGCTATTTAATTTCAAAAATTTGAATATAACTCATAAAAAAACCACCCTCTTTTCAGCATCTCTCGCGAAAACAAAAAGCACTTATGTTCTTTGTTAATGAGGAAAGGGGGGAGGTTAAGAAGAACTTGCAATGCTGTCAATACCTGTAATTAACTTGAATGCAGTAAAATTCAATAAAAATAGTTTTAGAAACTAAACATGGAAGAAAATGGTGCAATTCCTCCTTTTTTTTCTCAATAAGTTAGCTGCAGAGCAGCCCCAAGATCAAGATGGTGATGATATTTGCAACCATGAACCAAGCAGCTACGTTTCAGAGTGGAGAACCGTGCGTGGTCCAAGCAGCAGAGGCTCCACATGTAATTTGGACCCTGTAGCCCCAGGCAGCTCAAGGGTGGTTATTACCAGATTTAGAAGCCAAATTGAAGCAAGGTGGAGATGTTTTAGTGCACAACATCCCTTCTCAGACAAAACAGGCTGGTCCCAATGCCACCTCTGGCTGCGTGGAAGCTGCAGTTGGTCTTTCTGTGCCCCACAAATGATGCGATGGAGTCAGGACGTGGTTCCCTTTGTGCTCCCGAGTACTCCCGGGAAGCCTGCACACAACGATGCCTCTCTGCCGTTAGTGCATACCCCATGATGCCGGCACTGCTGCAGCACAAGGCTGGCCATTTGGGAAAAAAGAGGTTAACACCAGGCACAATTTACAGATTTATCTACGTGGGTATTCACAGATAGCCACAGGGCTGATCTTTGCTGAGCTTCTGCATTTTCCTAGGGTGCAGGAGCATATTCCAGCGGTAAATAAGGCTCTAATAAAAAGCTGAATCTATCCTGGTAGGTCCAGGGATAGCACCTGCATTAAAAAGCAGCTGGTGGGTGATATAGCAGCAGCCGTGCCCTGTGTTATTTCCCCATATGACCATTTCCATTTCCTACTCCCTTTGCCCCATTAACTTCTTTCAACCTCTCCGACTATAAAAACTTCCCATTTTAAGGCTGCAGTCAGTACTCAAAGAGTTTTCTTCGATGGTGCAAAGCTTTCCGGGAAACATTTCTTCAGCATTTTTTTAAACCTAGGGATGCAGCTTTCCAGGGGTGAGATGTGCTTAAGTATATGCCTAAAGCAGAACCCACCTTGTCAGCTTGCAAGAACGTTTAACAGCATTTCTGTCTTTTAGAGCTGCTTTTTCCTCCAATTTGGGCTTCCCACAGCAAGCTGCATCCCCAGGCCAAGCACCTGAGCGTGGACTAACACCTCCTCCCCGTCATCAGCACGGTTTAGAGCGCACACTTCTGCTCGCATGCAAATATTTAAGGGTTTCCTTTCCCTCCTCCTGCCCGCTACAGCAGCCTTGTCTCCAAAGCGCCTTTGAGCATGGACCAAATAAAGGCTGAGCAGGAAAAGAGGACAAGAAATGAGAGCAAGCGGCACTCTCGTTATCCCTCGTGTCAGGCGAGTCAGAAGCTGTTACATAATTGGGCCTCCAGACCCAACGGGCGCTGCGCGTGGCCCCGCTGGCCAAAATAAAGAGACTTTTCCACATATGCGCTCCCCAAAGGCGTCTCCCTCGCTCTGGGCTCTCCCTTGGCCGCTCTTGACCCGCTCCGCGGCGTCGGGGGTCGCGCAGCCCGCGGAGCAGCAGCGGGGCCGGGGGTTGTTCGGCTGGCGCCTCACGA